>PVHY01010362.1:0-52269 GCA_004024945.1 Uropsilus gracilis | reverse complement strand
AGAAGAGGAAACAAAAATAATTATCTTACTGGTACCAGGTAAAGCCATCCTGGGTCACTATTATTTTGTTTCTGAAAATAACTTTGAAATTCATGTTACAGGACATGGCTATATATGAGTTACTATACCAGAATTTATTTTGAAAGAACATATTTCAAGGCAGCAGTTGGAACAAATGAAGAACTGTTAATGACAATAAATTAATCATCTCAGGATTTTCCAGTTTCTGAAAGCTTGAAAAACTAGATAAATGACTGAAATTAAAATAATATACAAGATTTACAGAAACATCTGCACTTTCCTCAGAATATGTTAAGGATTTACTAAGATTCAATAACTTCCTTTATGTGCCCACAGTTCATGAATGAGATTGACACACACGGTAAGAACTCCATAGGGGTTTATTGGCTGATTGATTGGAGTATTGGAGTTAAAAAAATAAATAAGTAAAAGACTGTAGAAGCAAGATGAACTCCAAGATTCCTTAATCTACTCTCTGGGTGATTATTCTTAGCAAATAAACCACAGTCAGATGGAAAAAATGGGAGAATATATTAAATTCAATTTGTGATAATGTTATGTATTGCTAAAATATCTTACTATATAATACAAAATGCATTTAAGAAGACTCTAGAAAAGAATGCCATGATACTGTAATTTGCTTCTCTAGTCTCAAGTGGCAGATTCCAGACAATGCCAACTGACTGAGAAGTAGGCAAATATAAGAGCCAGTGGTAAATGACTTTCAAGGATCTTAAGCTGGTGAAATACCAAGGTCAAGAGAATATTAGAATGGTCTAAGGAGTTATCCCAACTGCCCTGATTATGGTCTTTGAAAATAATGTAAAGAATGAATAGATCAAGAAAAATTGATTTCTCCAAAATTTCTTTCACACTAGCCTGTGGGAAAACTTTCTAGGCAGATACTGTGACTATAAACAGAGCAGGACTTCAGGGTAGATCTCCGTAATTTTCACTGTGTGCAAACAGTAGGATCCCAACTAACCCTGTTCTGTGTACAAGGGTAAGTTCATTGTTTCTTTTCCCTTGCTCTATGTTAGACATGTCATCGTATGAAATCTTCCTGCAAATTTGTTAAAAACCAAATGATGGTACTTAAATATTTTCATGTGTTCACTAAGTGTCATTATGTGTACTTATAACAATAAATGTTTTCTATATTATAAAATGTATACCATCATATATGTTTACATAATTTATTTCAAGGTATGTTAACTCCACTATGCTTGATTCTACCAGAAGCAGATAAGAATGGAATTGGACATATACAAGTCACCACGTATAAAATAATCAATTGGGGAGGTACAAAACAAAAGGTGAATACATATTTTAAAATCTCTTATATTTTGAGTATTTGATATTTGTAGCTATATCTTATCTCTTACCTCTTTCTGGAGTATGATCTTCACCGCTTATGTAGGGATGCTACATGTTAATGTTCTATATTGTGAATCATAATATGCTATGACATTTTACTTAAATATATTTACTTCATTTGACATTATCAAATTGTGACTAGAAAATATCTTAGATTCTTACTCACATAGACCCAGAATGACATATGATTAATAGTGGTTGCAGCCCCCCTTTCTCTCCTACATATAGATGTTATTTAGGTATCCACCAGGAAGTTTGCCTTTAGAAATATTTATCAATATAGCTTGAGCATTCACATTATAAACTTCACATTGTGAATTGCTGTACTGGATTGATCAATTACAAAATTTAAAAGCATGTTGGAAGACTGCAAGTGCATATTTTAGAATTACATTAGGTGAATAAGAAAAATAAGAAATGAATAAGAAAAAGAAAAGAGGTTAGCTAACAAAACCAAAGGATACACTGTAGCAAGAGTCATAAGAAACACTTGCCATTGAACCCAAAAGACTTACTTTGCTTGTCACTGTCATAAGGCATATGGTACCAATTACAAATTATTACTGGGAGTTATGGCTGTGCAGAATATAGAATGGACTTATTTTTATATGCTTCCTCAAAGAATCTTTTATTATTTGAAAACATAAAGAAATAAACTCTTTCATGTTTTCTTATATAAACAATTATGTGTTGTTCTCCAATACAGATCTTCTTCAGAAGTAAGTTAGAAATAAACTTGCAGTTAAAAAGACAGTGATACCTTATATTTTCTAAACTTCTTTCTTATATTTTATTGTTAAGAGATCTTGTTCTAAGTCCTGATCATTTACTTAGGCTCACCAAGCAAAAGAGCAACATTAAGATAATGTTTAAATTTAGACATCTCCTAACTTTCTGTATGTGCATATTGATGTACATAATTCCACTGTTACATACATAATGAAATTATAGGGACTATTCCTGAGGGGAGAAACAGTTACTCTTAAAAATGTTCAGTGATGCAAGAAAAATAATTAACACTGTGATTATACTAAAAATATCTGAACTATATTACCTTAATCTTTTCATTTGTAGATGAAGAAGCTAGAACAAGAAGGGGGAAATGGCATAATTGAAGATCTAGGGAGGTTTGGTCATTAACGTAACAATTAAATAGTGTGTTTCGATTCCCCATGTGAAAGGTCAAAAAATAACCACCTGCCATCCTGACACTGCATATGGGCTATGTGACTGCCTACCTGTGTCTGTGTGTGCATACTCCCAAGTTTCAACATGACAGACAATGCTACACACCACTACATCACCTCTTTCTTCCTGGCTGGTATTCCTGGTTTGCAAGCTTTTCACTGCTGGATCGGCATCCCTGTCTGCCTCATGTTTGTCCTGACCCTGCTGGGAAACAGTGTGATCATCATTACAATCAAACTGGAGCCTAGCCTCCACCAGCCTAT
This sequence comes from Uropsilus gracilis, assembly GCA_004024945.1. Lineage (NCBI taxonomy): Eukaryota > Metazoa > Chordata > Mammalia > Eulipotyphla > Talpidae > Uropsilus > Uropsilus gracilis. Next base: position 49,420 of record PVHY01010362.1, on the reverse strand, counting down.
GTATTTCTTCCTTTGCATGCTGGCAGTGAATGATATAGCTCTTATCTCTTGTACAGCCCCCAAGATGCTCGGCATCTTCTGGTTCAATGCTCACAGGTTTGGTTTTGATGTCTGCTTAACACAAATGTATTTTATTCACACAATATGTGTGATTGAATCAGCCATATTAGTAGCTATGGCCTATGACCGCTATGCAGCTATTTGTATCCCTCTGCGTTATACAACCATTCTGACAACACCAGTGGTCATTACAATGGGTCTGGTTGGTGTAACCCGAGCTATGCTTGTTGTTTTACCTTGCCCTCTTCTCATTAGAAGGTTACCCTACTACAATAAATATGTCATTAATCATACTTATTGTGAGCACATGGCTGTAGTAAAGTTGGCCAGTGGCAACACTTTTGTTAACAGAGTATATGGAATCTCAGCAGCCCTTATAATTATGGCATTGGACCTCATGCTCATAGCCACATCCTATATCAAAATCCTGCAGGCAGTCTTCAGACTCTCTTCCTGGAATGCCCGCTCTAAAGCTCTGGGCACCTGTGCTGCCCATGTATGCACTATGCTTGTCTCCTACATACCTGCCCTTTTTAGTTTTCTAACTCACCGCTTTGGCAAGAAGGTGCCTCCAAGTGTTCATATAATATTTGCAAGTTTATATCTTCTATTGCCCCCCACAGTCAATCCTCTGGTATACGGTGTTAAGACCAAGCAGATTCGTGACAGAGTAGTTGGTCTCTTCTTCCCCAACAAGAAAATTTGAAAAAATAAAATATTTTACTAGAAATCTGTGTTGGAGAAATTTTTTTTTCACGATGCCATAGTGTATTAAGGGTAGTTGTAATGTTTTCCAAAACATGCTATTTCTCTGATTCAGTTATAACTCTAGCAGGGATATTTGATCTTAGCATTATTTCCTTATTTTGATTTTTTTACATTTTCTTTCTATATAAGAAATAAAGGAACGACAATATAGGAAGTTTTCAAAATATTACAATATGTTTTACTGAAACTATTATCTTCTATTCTATATGTATTGCTAGTCTACATATCAACAAATGTGAAATTTTAAGCTTAATTTTTTAATAATTTGATATTTCTCGGTACACTGACTAATAAAGTAATTATTTTTTTAAATTTGTCTTTTAGATGTTCAATTAAAATTTTCTTAGTAAGTCATCATTTCAAACTTTTTTTTTAACTTAATGATAATAATTATGGCTTAACAACCAAATAATGTTCAATGTGTCTGGCTGCATAATAAGCCTTATGCATGGACGCCTTTAGTCCAACACTATGCCATCATCATGGTTTATTATTATTCCGATGCAGCAGTTATGAAATTAGGACACAGAGAGGTTGTATAAGTTGCTCCAGAGTAACTCACATTGGAAATAGGAATTTTAAATTGAAGAACTAACACTTTCACAATACATATTTCTTGCCACTCCATATTTCCTGTCTTATAATTTGTTCATCAGAAGTGATATAAAAGTAGATTTTAGGGTCATGATCTTGGGGAATCAGTGCTCAAGGTCCACCTGAGAACTATGTGCTAGGGAATACAGCCACACACAAGCACATTCACACACATATAAACCACACCCTTATTAGATGATTTTGTCTCAACACATTAATTATCTTAGGGTTCATTAAAGTTGTATATCATAACCCCAAACTGCAGGTTTCATTATTTTTCCCTTTTTGGTATTTGTAACATCCTTACCCAAGATGAAATGTATGTGACTGCCAATAATCTCAGTTCTCAGATTTATTGCTATCAGACTTAGCAGCAAGAAAATATTTTGTAAACTTGGTATAAAATTGAAATATATTAGTGGTGGAATAGTATTATATTTACTTAATAAAATTTTATTCTTTATGTACAATGTCAGTGCCATACTGGGCATGGAGATGTGAATATCTTGGAGTTCACTAAAGTTTTATAACAAATCCCAAACTGCAGGTTTTTTTTTCCCTCCACTCACAGTTACTTTTGTTTGTTTGCTTTTTTTGATGAGAACTTTTCATATCTACTTGTTTAACCAATTCTAAAAAGGAAACACATCATTGTTGGTGACAGACCCCTACTGCCCAGGATTTACTTAGTCTTTGGAAATCTGAGCCTCTCCATGCATTTCACCCAGGCCCCTATCCCACCTCTGGTAGTCACCAGTCTGCTCTCTGTAGATATGAATTGGTTCTTGTGCCCTTAGAGTATACATACAAGTGAGACAGTACAGCATCTGTCTTCTCTGTCTTGCTGGTTTCTCATAGCATAGCCCATCCAGGTCATGACAGATGGCAAGCCTTTCTCTCCTTTTCTATAGTTCTGCTCATAGGTGCCATCTTCTTTATTTACCTCTCTGTCACCCAGCACTCTTCAGGCTGCTTCTCTGTCTTGTCTACTGTAGATAATGTTGTGATCAACATGGCAGAGGTGTGTGTGTGTGTGTGCATGCAAGTATGTGTGTGAGTGTGTGTGCACATGTGTATTCTTTTGAATCAGTGTTTTTGTTTTCTATCTAAATACCCAGACGTGGAATTGCTGGATCAAATGATAGTTCTACTTTTAATTTTTTGAGGTGCTTCCACACTGTTTTCCAGAGTGGCTGCATCAACTTACATTTTCACCACCTGTGCCCAAGCATTCCCTTTTCTCTACCTCTTCGCCCATGCTGTTCATTACTTGTCTTCCTGATGGTAGCTGTTCTAACAAGTCTATGGTATTATCTCCTTGAGGTTCCAATTTGCAGTTCCCTGATGATCAGCAATGTTGAGCATCTTTTCATGTATCTGGTAGCCATCTCTATGTCTTTATTTTTTAAAGTATTGATTGATTTTTATTATATTATTTATTTATCTTATTGTTATATTAAATATTTATTATATCATATCATATCATATTAATTATATTATATTATATTATTTATTTGTTTATTTTATATAACTTTGTAAAATACCCTGGGGTTCTCCCACAACCTTACCATCTATGAACTATCATCTTAGTCTTTTGTGCTCCTCCTTCCCCCAATTTTTCCCACTTCTCTATCTCTTGCTCTATGCCTCAATATTGCTAAAAATCAGTTTTAAATTTTTCTTGTCTAATGTTTGTTTTCTCTTTGTCCCTCATATAAGTGAGACCATCCAATTCAGTATTTCTATTTTTCTTTCTGGACTATTTCTGCTAGTATGATTCCTTTAAGCTTCATCCATATTGTCATGAATGACATAAGCTTGTCTTTTCTGATTAATGAATAGTATTCTGTGTACATATACCACAGTTATACATAACATTTGTCTATTTTGGGGCATTTGGGTTGTTTCCATATTCTAGCTACTGTAAATAGTGCTGCAATAAACATCCAGGTACAGGTATCTTTTTGGATTAGAGTTTTTGTAACCTTTGTGTCCAGTCACCATGGAAAGCTGTATAGAAAACCTTAAATTATTGAAAATGGAATGCTCATTCAATCCAGCAATTCCACTTTTAGGAACCTAACCAAACAGCAGGATTCATATATTTTTTTTCATTTTTGGTATATGTAACAACCTCATCCAAGATGAAAAGTAGGTGACTGCCAATAATCTCATTTTTTTCAGATTTATTGACATCGATTTAGCAATAAGAAAATATTTTGTAAATTTGTTAGATAATTAAATATATTAGTAGTGTAGCAGTGTTATATATTGATAAAACTTTATTCTATATGTAAATGTCAGTGCCATATTAGACATGGAGATGTGAAGATGATTTAAACATATTTTTCTAAATTTATTTATGACTGTTAAGTAGATATACAGAGTAGAGAATTGTTTCCTTAGCTAAATTTTAGTATAAGTAGAATTTGTAGCCTATAGTTCACCACCTAGACTGTCCTTCAAAATTATACCTTTTGAGATTACTGTCACAAAAAGTCAATGAAACAATAAAAATGAGTCAGCTCAATGCATGAGTGCTTATTATCACATATATGATAAAAGCTAAAATATGTTGAGTAATACATGCTAAATCATTTAAACTCCAGTGTAATCCATGCAATAATATTTGTATTTAATATAATATGATTTAAATGGTTCAGAATACATGGAATACAAAGAACAACACTAACTTTAAAAGCAGGATATCACTTAAATCATTCTGAGTAGGATATGAAAGACATACATAGTCTTGGAAAATGAAGATATTCACCTATATAGTTAAAGAAGAAAAGACAAAGTTTAGGAGAAATAAAAGCTTATAGAAATAAATATATATTTCTATGAGAATAATGTCAAAAAGTATATACAATCAGAAAAATTTTCACTATTGGTATGATAGAGATAATTGATCATATTAATAATCGTAGATGTATAATGTTAATGGCTGAAACCACAAATCTATACAACAGATACCATGACTCTTATGTAAAAATCAAACACCAATCCAAGCAGATTAATATAATGAAATTGAAACCAGGTGCAAATGGGGCAGAAGCTTCTACTCGGCAAGTTCAAGGTCAAAATAAAACAAAAAAAAAGCCCAGAACTTTTAATATGGCTTCTGCCATCCAGATTTTTTCAGATTCTTACCACTCATGCCTAGCAGTTGCCAGTCAAATGTAATTTAACAACAGGATTTTACTAACAAGAAAAATTACCAGCAAAGCAGAAAAGTCAAGCAAAAAGTGAGACACATGTCCGTGATGGTGTCCTTTTGCCTCTGCAAACCTGAGGCAGGCACTTTGCAAAAATCTAGTCTCTCTTTTTTGGTTTTCTCTTTGCTTTTTCTCTCTCCAGTGTTCCAAGCTGTTCAGTTTCTCCAAGTCTCTTCAAATTGTTTCATGAAATATTGATGCAAAATCAGTTTTCCAAATCCCTGGCTATATCCAGGTACCAGCTAACTCTCACAGGGGGTTTCCGCCTACCCTGGTCACTGGGCTCTTATACAGCCTGCCATTCTGCTCTCCCTCCCTTGATAAAATTTCATTTCTTAGTCTCTCCTCTCTTTTTTTTTTATATCCTTTTTCTTGCTCTTCCTCCCCTCTGGAAAACCAGAGGCTCCAATTTCCCATCGCATATGCTCCCGATGATTTATTTTTTCTTCCCCACCCAGGCCTTGAAACAAGAGCCCCTGGATGCTAGTTTGCATATCCACCAGGGCTGCTCAAGGTTTGCAACAAAGCAAAATAAGGAAGTACCTTTATCTGATTTGGGCCATTCTTGACCTCTGTGTTTTTCTGACACAACTAATGGCAGTAATGCCTAAATTTTATGAACATGTAACACTGTCCATATTGGGGTCATGGATTCAAAATGATTTAATTTTGTTCTTCTGAAATCTGACATAACAATTCACCAACTACATAGAATGGGACATGTCAGGCTCTCATTAAAACTTATGATGCAATCATTTAACAATCATATAACATATAAAACATATAAAAGGAAGCATACAGAAGAAAGGATGTCCTAAATAAGTTTAAACACTCCCGAGTCTCTAATGTACCTGTAAATTTGTTTTATTAGCCCATACCTGATTTTATATTTAATTTTTATTAATTCTATAAATTTAATTTATAATTTAAATTAACTATAAACTCTCTATAAATTTACATTAAGATAGTAGTTTGTCATTGTTCTCTATTCACACAACCAAATACAGCAAGAACTTTTCTAAGATAAAGATCTTGATCAAAAATCTGTTGTATATTTACACAATGGAATATTACTAGTGATCAAAAAACAAGTTCATGCCATTTGCAGCAACATGGAACGCAGCTGGAAGGTATTATACTATCAAAATTAAAGGGTAAAAGATAGCTCTTCAGGTATCACAGCCTGAATGGGAAGCCTCAGGGACTGTGCTCTCTTGAGCTGAAGGTACAGTTGGGGGGGGGGGGGAGTAGGTAGGTGGCTCCCCTCTGGAGGATGCTAAGGGTGACCCTGTAACCTCCATTGAGGCCCAGGACCTGGCTCCACCCCTTCCTCCTATGGGATGGGGGCAGAAACCTGCTGGGGCATGGCAGGTGTGGGGGGGTTCCCCCTGTAGTTCATTCTCACCTCAGTCACTCCTCAGCTTCAAAAAGAAAAACAACAAACCAGAAACAGATAACACTGGAAGAGATAGAGAAATAAAGGTCCTGAACACACCAATCACAGGCCCAATACGAGCATGATCAGGAACCCTGTGACACAATACTGCATTGGATGAGAGTGAAGACATATTACCCAGTAACACCAATAACATTTCTTGTGCTGGGGCTAAGCTATCCATCCAGATACACCTTCAATGTGAGCAAGGAGCTCCCAATCTCAATGGAGAGTAAAGCCACATGAAGTGGCAGTGACTCACAAAGAACTGTGAGCTAAAAATGAAGAGTGAGCCAGACAAAGTATTGGCTGAGGTCTGTCCTCATCGGGGAATTCCCCCATGGCCAACATCTGGGAAACAGATTCCAGTTTGTAGAACTACAAGGTCAATAAGGTAGCACCAAGGGACAAACATCAGAATGAATGGAGGAGACAACCAATATGAACAAGGAGATACTGGAAACAGAGATCATAAGGGTCCTGAAAAAATGAGACTTGTTTCTTCCACCACAGGAAATTCCACAACGGGAAATGAGGAGAGCCAAGTCTATGCACTAGACCAACAGGAGGTTTGTCTACGAGGTCAGAAGGGCCACTTGCCCCAATGCTATTCATGGATATCTGATAAGCCTGGGTTCAGTCACCAAGGAACACAAGCCCTCACCCAAGAAGACACTGCTTCAGAAAAGAATAAAAAGAGACTAGTGGGCCAATTATCAACCAATAACTGACAATGAGAAAGGAACTAGAGTGACTAGAGGTGGCACCAGGGGAGGGAGAAAGAAGAGAGAGGACTATGGCCACAAACACAAACTATGTATCCAAACAATAAGAAAAATAAAAATATTAATTTATTTGAAAAGGTAAAAGATAAATACAGGCTAATCTCACTTATGTGTGGAATACTACAAAAACAAAAGGTTAAGAAAAAGTCAGAAAGAAAGAACTAACCATAAAACTGAGATGTATAACAAAGGAGAAGAAAGCAAGGTCAGGTAAGACAGTAGCAGAAGGAACACAAGGGAATATGGTGATGGGTCATGGGTGATATATTGTGGGGGAATAACTGGGACAAGCAGAGTTGAGAAAAAATAAGCAAGAAAATTTTTTTTTAAAAGATCAGACATGGTAATATATATCACCTATATGTGAATTGAATATATGACAATTATTTCTAAGAAAGAGCAAAGGAATTAGATGAAAAAAAAGATAATCTTACTATTAAAATTATTCTGGTATAGTGGACTTGAGTGCAAAACCAACAAATACACTAATATAATAAAACATAATAAATATATAAAAACTAATGCAATATAATAAATATATCATCCATTCTTACTGTATTGCCCTCAAACCAAATTTTCCAAAGTAGGAATTTATCATATGATAAGATCAGTATTGTGTGAACCTTTGTGGGTGAAAGAAGAAATTCTCAATATATTTTGGTACAGAAATATTTTTTGGGGGTGCTAAGCATTTTTTTTTGCTTTCATTGACGTTTTATATTTTTATTTTGTTATTTTTTTAATCAAATAATTTACTGATATATAAATTTCACATCTTTGTAATCCCTGGGGTTCACCCAGCTCCCAGTCCCTGACTGTTCCCACCCTGCCCTGCCCAACCTCCCCCAGTTGTGTACTTCAATTTGGTTGTTAGTTTTGACTTTTCTTCATGGCTTTTTGTTTATCGTACCCATGTCCCATATAATAGTGAAACCATTTGGTGTCTTTTTCTTTTTGACTTGTTTCTACTAATATGATTTCTTCTAGGTACATCCATGTTACCATAAATTCATCTAATTTGTCATTTTTAATTGATGAGTAATATTCCATTGTGTATATATACCACATCTTTTTCATCCGTTCATCTGTTTTGGGACATTTGGGTTGTTTCCATGTCCTTGCAATTATAAATAGTGCAGCAATAAACATCCGGGCACAGGTGGTATGGAAATTAATGATAAAAATTTCTATTCTGTACCTAATTTATGATAATTCAGTAAATAATTTTAGAGTGCAGTGAAATTATCAATGATATTAGGTAGGTGATAGATTAATTTCGTACATATCACACTGGTATACACTATACTGAATTCCTCAGGCAGTTGCAACAATTGTCACTTGATTTTTTTTTCTTTATTTAAATATAAATTTCACATCATTGTAATCCCAGGGGTTTCCCCGCACCCTCTCCTCCATCCCCCCCTTTCCCTCCTCCCCAAAGTTGTGTGCTTCAGTTTGGTGCTTAGCTTGTTTTGACTTTACCTCAAGGTTTTGTTTATTTTTTCACTATACCCCATATATTAGTGAAACTACTTAACTTCTGTCTTTTTCTTTTTGACTTGTTTCTGTTAATATGATTTCTTCTAAGTACATCCATGTTGTCATAAAATGGTCAAATTTGTCATTTTTAATTGATGAGTAATATTCCATCATTTATATATACCACATTTTTTTTTCATCTAGTCATCTGTTTTGGGGCAGGGAAACAATATCTTGATATTTTTAAGCAAAATCAGAGGCTGAAATATAAATTACTTTTGCTTACTAAAAATGTGTCGTTTAAGAGTTGATTAGCCTCCAAGTGTATTATATTTTCATTTTTTGTGTCATGTCTTGTTTATTTATAATTTTTTTATGCATGGTCCAGCTAATTCTGTATCCACTATAGTTTCTTAATTAGAAATCAGAGTCTAACTTGGATGAATCCAAACTATAATTTTATATTTCAGCACAAAATGAGCTGAAAATGTACAGAAATTCATTGTAAAAAACTTATTTTCAGAGTGATTTGTGTATTTGTGATTAAATAAGATAGTGAGAAATCAAGAAATGCCCTTAGAAGAGAACAGCTTGAACATCCTGTCTCTAATCTGTTTGGTCTTTACTATACACTATAGGATTGAGCAACGTGGGATAATCAAGTAAAGATTGGAGAGAAGAATATGAATTTATGGTGGAATGTGGAACCCAAACCTATGTGTAAAGAAGAAGAAAGCTAAGAGATGAAAATCAAGGAACACACAAATGTGGGCAGTGCAGGTGTTGAAGTCTTTGAGCCTGGCTACCTTTTGTGGAGGATTGAAGAAAGTGATAAATACCCGGATGTAGGAGAGTGTGATGAGGATTATGTCTACTCCAAGTACACTGAATGCTACAAACAGACCATAGATCTTGTTGACTCGAACATCCTCTACTGCCAACTTTAGGATGGCCTTGGGCTCACAGTATTAATGGGAGACCACACTAGTCCTATAATGTTTCATCCGGTATTTGAAGAGGAGGAGACTGGGAACTACAAGAAGGTCTGCTCTGAGTGGCACCACAACTCCAATATGAGTGAGGAGCTGATGAGTGAAAAGGTGACATGTCTCAGAGTGTCCAGGTGGCAATATGTGCTGAGGGTTTCTCTTTTCACCTAAATTCACACAATTAGAGGTTGTATGTGGCTTTGACTGGCTTTACAAAATGCACTTTTTTTTTTCTTTTATGTTGCAGATGGTGGGTCCAGGGAAGCAAATAAAGTTCCTGGTTGATTCTCTGCATCTTGCGGTCTTCTGTCTCTTCTCATATTTGCACTATCTGCTTCTGTTTCTGTCCTTTGTCTCTTTCTCTGCTCTCTCTCACACACACATTTCTTGCTCACATCATTCATTTCATTTCATTATTTTCTCCCTCTGTCTTGTCTCATACACAGACACTTTCTCTCTGTCTCTTTCTTCTATCCATCACATTCATTCACATGAATATTTACAATTGGTTGTGTTTACGTAGTTCTTATTGAAAGCAAACACATCTCTAACCTTGTGAGGCTATGCTGTCAGTGTGCATTGTCAATTAAAGTTATTGATTAAATGTAGGTTTTGATTTCTCTGTTAATACGATACAGATATACTATATACGTGATATACTATCTATATATTCATGTTGTGCATCTACTAAAAATAATAATCAAATGGTTAGGAAGAAAGAAATAAAAGAATGAAATTTTAAATGTTATAATAAGCATAAGGTAAGTAATAACTTTTAAAATAGAGTTCTAAATGTCTGGGAAATGATGACATGTTATCTGGATAATACCCTATTATACGAGTCACATGTATTCACACATATAGACATAAATCAAGCATAGAGAAATATTGTGAAATGTTTCAAGCTCCACTTTTATCCCAGAGGTGAATAGTAGGGAATATTTCTGCAGATCATAGGAAAATATTTTGGGGGAATTTAAAATAAGAATGATAGATGAATCAAATTTTTAATGAGAATTAAGAATTTCAAATTTTAATATGGGAGAATTTATTTGATAAAATTAAAACTATATTTTTCTCCAGGAAATTATTAAGTTCTGTGCAGCAAAAAAAATATATATTTCAAGAGGTGTACAGGAAAAATCTTAATATTATTTTAATAAAATAATATCTTAATATTATTTTAATATTTATATTAATCTTAATATTATTTTAATATTTATTTATATTATTTAATAAAATAATAATATCTTAATATTATTTTAATAAAATAATGTAAATTTGACTACTGAATATAAATATTTCAGATTTACTCTACAATATTGAATACATATATTTTTCAGCATCATTCAATATAAGATATAATTTCATGATAATATACATATAAGCTACTTTTAAATTTTTCTTATTAAAATGACTGCTCTATATGACAAGATTCTAATTACTATTTGCTTTAAAAGAACAGATAACATGTCTCAAAATTGTCACCTAATTCTACTTTGGAGAAATCATGAGAAGTAAAGTTTTCCTCCATAAGATGAGGCAAGCTAGTGTTAAAACACTGAAGAAAACTCAACTTAGAATTGTCCATTTAATAAAAGTATGGTGATTTTCCATATTTTTCATGCATTTATTTCCTAATTTTGTCTTATTTATCACATAATGCTGTAGAGTCTATCCTTGAATATTATTGCATAATTCAGTTCTTTCCACAAATATATTTAGCCTGGTTGGGAAATATTAGCTGATACTCCAATTTTATACATTTGTGTAAAATTTTTATATAAAAGAGTGTACCTTATGAATTTGGAATTTTATTTTACTCTTACATATTAAAATTGGTGTACCATTAATACATGGTACACTCTTTAATTCCTCAGCATCTTTTTCCATGATATAATTTGTTCACATCCCAAGTAGCAAATTCTTTCAGAATATTTCTGTCTTCCTCATAGCATGAATTTATCTTAATAAATCAAATACCTGCTATAAAATTTAATGTCATATAATTTTTCAGATTTAAAAGAAATAAAAGTATCAAAAGTCAAATCAATTTTTATAACTGGGAATAGAAATGTCAAGATCTGAGCAGCATTCCCATTTCTGACGTTTGAGTCACTTTTGATTATACATGGTGGGTGAGTACATGTGAAATGGTGCAGGTGGGTAAGGCAGTTCATCTATTTTGTACAAAATAACACAAATTCATTTGACTTTGTATTTACTTAATTTTTTTCAAACCAACACTAATATAACTATGGATTTAGAACTTCTATACATGTCTATTTTGTAAATTTTAACAAAATTTCAGGTTTCTCTGCAAGAAATGTACATATTTTACCAATCCTTGAAATTCTCTTTTCCGTTCTGTGCCTAAATCATGTAGATTCAGATTTGAGGACCTTCCTAGTTCCTTGTCTTATTGCATACTAAGTGTTCTCATTATCATGCTCATATATTTCTGGAATTTCATCCTCATTGTTTCTAAAATTTATATGTTCCTATTTCCCAATTTAAGCTTGATTAAGCAAGATAAAGAAATTTATTGAGGGGGGGGTGTGGTTTCCCGGATATGTAGGAGATTGTGTAGTTGTAGTAATTTATATTTTAAAGCATAAAGACCACATAAATCTACTAGGGTTCTCTACTTTCCCCACACAGTAAACTTAGATGAAATTATTCAAATTTATGGATTCTGGAAACCAAATCTCATTTCCAGTTCTGGGTCTTCTATAAAGTAATTAAATGTTCTGCATCTAATTTGTCTCAACTCAGTTTATTTTTGGAAGCATCCTTCATCAAATAGAAAAAAAAGAGAACTGTCTAAAAATAATGCTTGTGAACTCTTGAAAAACAATATGTTTAAAGAATGAGGACATATAGAAGTACTATATATATATATATATATATATATATATATATATATATATATATATATATGTGTGTGTGTGTGTGATTAACAATATTCATTCCATTTAACCTTTCATCATTAAGGGATATATTTGGAGTTCTATGATTTTTAAAAATGATTTAGCAGACACCTTGTCCTTCCCTATGATTGTAATGTTTCTTTGCAAGATGTTGTCCCCCCAAAACCTGCAATGTCCAGTCCTTCTCCACCATCTTCTCTTTGTTGCTTCTCTCCGCATTCCAAGCTAATCTGATTCTCCAAGGCTCTTCAAACTCAGCTGGTGATGCAAACTCAGCTTTCCAAATACGTCACTTTGCTGTGACTCCAGGCATTTTCTTTACCATACCCACCTTCGGTGGCATCTGGCCACATTTGCCTGACCTACCTTCAGCATCCCCTGGTAACCCCCAGCCTGCCATTCTGGCATCTGACTCCATACTGGCTACTTCCATGCAGGCCACTCTCCCACCATAGCTCCTTCTCCATTACCAGCTCAATCTTCCAGGGGCTTTCCCTTGGCCAGGCGACATGGACCTGTTCTATCAGTCCACCATTCTCATCTATTTTTTTCCTCTTCTCCTTCTTACTTTGCTCCTCCCTTTATCCATTCTTTTCCCACTTCCCATTTTTTCTCACAGTTGTTTCAGACTCTGCCCACCAGGGCATTTTGACCCCCACACAATTTTTAACTCATCAATACCCTTTATCAGTGTGACCAGAAGATCTGGGAACCATGAGAAAAGCATACCTTCTGGCATTGGCTTCAGGGCCTAATAAGTATGAAATGCCTTGTTGATAAAATTGAAACCTGAGCAGTGGATTAAGGCATTATCTGGCTAAAAGATAGAGACCCCTGCACCCTCAAGCTAAAAAATTCCAAGTTTATGTGCATGCCTTAACATTCCTTTCCTTCCTGATTGATGTTGTAATTCCATCATTTAAAAAGGCCAGAATCCCTGTACTCTTCAACAGACCAAACATTAGTAATCTGTCTCCACAACACTCTGTCATTTCTTTTCAGTGTGGTAGCCCTCCAACCCTGTTTCTAATTGTGTCCACAGGCTGCAACAATCAGCCAACAAAGATCAGTTATTATAGGGTGTTAAAAATTCCTATTTTTAAGCATACTTTCACTTTCCAAGAGGGGCATCTATCTACTTGTTATTTTAAATATAAATTATTAGTTTAAAAGAGACAACCATCATTTCTCAACTGTGATTTTGCTATTAAAATTAGTGAGAAGGTAAAAGATATATAGGAGCTGCCCTCACTTATAAGTGGAATATTAAGAAAAACAACCAAAGGTCAAGAAAAGTCAGAACTAAAAAGCTAACCATAAAACTGAGATGTAAAGCAAAGGAGAAGAAAGCAAGGTCAAGGCAAGACAGTAGCAGATGGAACACAGGGGATATGGTGATGGATTCTGGGTGATATGTTCATGGGAAAATGACTAGGAATACAGCAGAGCTGAAAAATAATAAACAAGATACATTTTTAAAAAATAGCTCACATGTTAATACATATCATCTGCATATGAATTGAAGTTCATAAATATTTTGAAAATTATTTCTAGGAAAAAAAAAAGGAATAAGTTGAAAAAAAGATAATCTTACTTCCAAAGCTTTATTTTTCTTTTTAAGCAATAATTATAAAACTTGCTATTAAAATTATTCTGGTAAAGTAGACTTAGGCACAAAACCAACAAATACACTAAGCAAATATATCATTCCATTTTTACTTCATTTTCCAAAAAGCAAATTTTCCTAAGTAGGTTTTCATCATATGTTAAAACACTATTTTATATTTCTCTTTAATAAGCTGTGTGAATATTTTTATGGTAAAAGATGATATTGTCAATACATTTTTGTACTGAAATTAAAGACAGCAATTTCTATTTTGTGCCTAAATTATGATAATTCAGTAAATAATTTTAGAGTGAAACAATATTATCAATGATATTAGGTAAGTGATAGACTAATTCCATACACAGTACACTGATATACATTAGACTGACTTAATCAGGTGGTTGCAAAAATTGTCACTTGATATTTTTAAGCAGAGGTTGAAATAGAAATTTTAATTTTGCTTACTAAAAATTTATCATGTGCTCATTTTGGCAGCATCTATACTAAAACTGGAATGATACAGAGAAGATTAGCATGTCCCCTGTGCAAAGATGACATGCAAATTCATGAAGTGCTCCATATTTTTAAAGGGTAACAAATTGTGAGAAAAGAAGACAAAGTGTACCATAATAACCTCATCTATCCATTATGCTCTCTCACTGAAAAGGAACTGTCCATCCAAATCAGTCAATGGAAACAAGAAAATTAGTCACCTCAGCAACATGGGCACAAAGGTAGAATTAACTACAAACTACTAGAAGACCTGAATTAACATGCCAGCCAGTATTAGAATCATAATCACTCAATATATAAAGGAAGCACAAAAGAGGAAAAAGGAAAGAGGAAAAAGGCAAATAACCTAGCAAGCCCTGTGGAAACAAATAGATAACCAAAGGAAAGACAACCTCCAGAAACCAGCAAATATAACACTGAAGAAATGCCCCATCTCCTAGACAAGGAACTGAGTTTCTGCATGATGCCAGTAAATAAAGAGCTAAGAGAAGAATTAGAAAAATGCAAAGATAAAAAGAAATTAGAATGACAGAATAACTGCAAAAGTTAGAAGAACAAATTGAAAAAAATATAAAAAGAAACATCAAGAAGAAAAACATAATTGAATAATAAGATTGAATACTTAAACAAGAAACAGACAAAAACCCAGGATCTAAGGGCAACAATGGAAGAGAATGCAGGGAAAAGACATGAAAGCAGATTAGATGAAAGAGAAGAATGAATCAATACTCTTGAGGACACTGAAATTGAGAGGAAGAAAGACAAAGAAAGAGAGGCACAAAGTAAGAAGACTGAAGAAAAACTCAGAGATCTGTCTGATTCCTTATAGAAAGCAAATATAAGAGTAATGGGAATCCCAGATGGAGAAGAGTCCCACATGGGAACTGAAGACTGTTTAAGGAAATAATGGAGAAGAATTTCCCAAATCTGAAGAAAGAAATCAAGTTTGACATCCAGGAACCCAAAAGAACACCAAACTACATCAATTAAAGAAAAAAACACAGCACGACACATCATCTTAAAACTCTCAAGAGTCCACGGTAAGGAAAGAATAATGAAACTGGCCAGAGAAAAGACACAGATAACATACAAAGGTAAACCTATCAGACTGACCTCAGACTTCTCTGAAGTGACACACTAGCCAACTAAAGAATGGAGCCACATTTAAAAAAAAAAGCTCCAAGACAAAAAAATGCCAGCCAAGATTACTCTACCCTGCAAAGCTTTCTTTACAAGGAAGAATAAAAACCTCCTCAGACAAGCAAAACCTCCAGAAATTCATCATCACTAAACCACCACTCCAGTAAATCTTGCAAGCCCTAAGATCAAAACCAAGAGAAGAATAAACAGAGAGATCAAAACAAGGAAGCAAATCAGAACTTCAAATGACCACTAAAAAACCAACTTCAGAATCTCAAGTATCAATAATAGAAAAAAAAAATCAAAAAAGCAAATCAGAACTACAAAATGACCTCCAAAAAGCCAACACCAGAATTTCAAGTATCAAACATCACCCTAAATGTCAACAGTTTAAATTAATCAATCAAAATACACAGAGTAGCATAGTGGATCAAAAAGCAAAACTTAACATTCTGCTGCTTAGGAAACACACTTGAACTCAGAAAACAAGCACAGACTAAAAGTAAAGGGCTGGAAAAAAATTCTGCAAGCAAACAGAAGAAGGCAGGGGTAGCCATATTAGTAGTAGATAAAGCAGACTTTAAACTAGAAAAGGTGACAAGAGATAAAGAAAGATACTGTATATTGGTAAAAGGGTCAATACATCACAAAGACATAACAATATTAAGATATACTCACCAAATGAGGGAGCACCAAAATTCATCAAACTACTAAAAGCATTGAAAAAAATCAGTGAAAATACGTATGTGGTAGGTGATTTCAACACCCCACTCTCACCAAAGGACAAATCAATGAGAAAGAAAGTAAATAAAGGCACAAAAGCTCTAAAGGAAGATCTGGACCATATGGACCTAATAGATATCTACAGGACACTAAAAAGGAATGCACCTTTTTCTCAAATGCACATGTATCATTTTAAAAAATACGACTACATACTAAGACATAAGGAACACATTAATAAATACACAAATACTAAAATAGTACCAACTTTTTTCTCTGATCATAAAAGCATCAAATTAGATATCAACAATGAAAAGAAAAGAAGAGTGCCCAATACATGGAGACTGAATAACATGCTACTAAAAGAAGACTGGGTAATTGAGGAAATTAAAGAAGACACAAAAACTTACTTTGGTCAAATGACAAAGAAGTCACAACATTCCAAAATGTCTGGAACTCAGCAAAAGCAGATTTAAGAAGAAGGTTCATAGCAATACAGGCTTATATCAAAAAGCAAGAAACTAACTAAAGAAATAACCTAATTTCCCAACTTGAGGACTTAGAAAAGAATTAGAAAAGGAACAACAACAAAAATCCAAAACCCAGAAAACAAGAAATAATAAAAATAAAAGCAGAAATAAATAATCCAGAAATCAAAAAGACTACCCAGAAGATTAACAGAACCAAAAATTGGTTCTTTGAAAAAATAAATAAAATTGATAAAACCCTTTCAAACTTCACAAAGAAGAAAGAATGCTCAAATAAGCAGGATCACAAATGAAAGAGGAAAAATTACAATAGACACATCAGAACTATAAAAGATAATCAGAGATTACTATGAACATCCATATGCAAGCAAATGCAACAACCTGGACAAATAGGACAGGTTTTTAGAAAGATACAGCTACCCAAAATTGAACAAAGAAGAAAGGAAGAACTTAAAGAAACTAATCACAGCAAAATTGAAGCAGTCATAAAAACTCCCGTTATTTTCAGACAGTTTTCTTTATTTTCTTTTTGATGGAGGATGCCTCCAAAATACACTGAGTTAAGATTCCCATGGGAGGCTTTTTGATGTCCAACGTCTTTTGTTATTACATATGAATTTCAGTATTTTTTGTTCTATCTCTTTGAAGAATGGGATATATATATTAAGAATTATTATATAAATTCAGAATACAAATAACAATTCATCAGTTACGAACTGATTGGCCTCCAAGTAGTATTATATTTTCATTTTTTGTGTCATGTCTTCACTCTATATGATTTTTTTCTGGATAGTCCAGTGATTTCTGTATCCACAATAGTTTATTTAAATAGAAATCAGAGCCTAATTTGGCTGAATTCATACTAAAACTTTGTATCTCAGCATGAAATGAACTGGAGAATATACAGAATCTCAACATAAAAAACTTATTCTCAGAGCAATTTATGTATTTGTCATTAAATAAGATAATGAGAAATCCAAGAAATGTCCTTAGAAGAGTAAAGCTTGGATATCCCTTCTTGAATCTGTTTGATCTTTACACAATACATGATAGGGTTGAACACAGTTGAGATAATCAAGTAAAGATTGGAGAGAAGAATATGAATATATGAGGGAATGTGTAACCCAATCTATGTGTAATGAAGAAGATAACCAAGAGATAAAACTCAAGGAACACACAAATGTGGGCAACGCAGGTGTTGAAGGCTTTGAGCCTAGCATCCTTTTATGGATAGCAAGACCTAGTCTTGGGGAAAAAAAAAAGGATAAAGATACTTTAGTGATATGCTATCTATATATTCCTGTTGTGTCTCTAATAAATAAAAATAATCAAATGATTGAGCAAAAAGTAATAAAAGAATACAATTTTAACTGTTATAATAAACATTAGGTAAGTAATGACTTTTAGAATATAGTTCCAAATGCCTGTGAAACAATGATAACATGTTATTGAGATAATACCACATTACTTCTGTCATATGCATACACACACATATAGACGTAAATCAAGCATACAGAAATGTTGTGTTATGTTTCAAGCTCTACTTTTTATTCCAGAAGTGAATAGTAGGGAATGTTTCTGCAGAAAATTGGAAAATATTTTTGGGGAATTTAAAATGAAAATGATAGATGAATCACATTTTTAACGAAAATTAAACATTACAAATTTTGCTATGGGAAAATTGCTATTTGACATAATTTTAGTCAATGAAAATTGTATGTTTTTCTCCAGGAATTTAAAAATATTTTAAGCATAAAATGAAAGTATTTCAAAAGTAAACAGTAAACACTACTGATGTCTTAGCTCAACTTTTAGATAAAATATCAATCTCCTTTTCAGCAAGTCTTCTCAGAGTTGATATTTAGAGTAATCCCATAGGTAATCAAAGGTCAATTCCCTACCCTCTCTTACATCACCAAGACACCTATGGGAATGCATATTCACAAACTTATTTTTCCAACCTTATATACACACATACTAATGCAATATTGCACCCTGTACAAATAAATCCATCTAAGGGAAAAACACAGGGAAATAACAGTACCAGGACTTGGACAAGGGTCATGAGCAACTCTAGATAAACCTCTGACTTCTACACTTGTACTCTACTTCCTATGGCTAAATTACCAAAAATATTTATAAACCTTATTTCATTACAAATTCCTTCTTAAAATTTTAAGACATTCATTCCATCACCACTACTACTACAATCCTGTTCCTGGAACTTTCTTTTCATTTCCTACATCTAGCAGTAATCTTCAGTGTTCAGTTGAAGCAAATGATAATATCATTGCCTTCTTTACAGTAGTTTCCCAACTGCAATAATTGGTATCACAATCCCTAATATTTTATTACTATTTCCTTTCCAGAGCATTGTTGATAACCAAATTCCATGCTGTTTAATGTTCAAGTTTTTCAGTGTATTTACATCCATCCTAACTTGATCTAATCCTCCACTCTCATTTTTTCAAAAACTGTGTGTTTATGACAATCATTTCTGAGCTCAGTAACCAAGCCTATTTTCATTAGAACCTTGCTGATATATTCCAAAACCCAGGCTGAATATCTCTTCTTAAATGTTTTTATTTGATCAACATATAAAGGCCATATATAAAGTAAATCCTCTTTACCCACACTTTGCTTTCTCAGTTTATATTTCATTTATTTTCTCTTTCCAAAAAATAAATATGACAACACTTCCATATTTTCTTATATTTTGAGAACAGTTGCCCAATCTGTTGCTGTCATATATTAAATAGATCTCATTTTATCTGCTTCTTTTAATCTCTTATTTGACCACTGTCCAACTATAGCTATTTTTTTTATTATCACTCTTTTTTCGGTCTTCAGACCTCTCCTACTTTTCAGTTATTCAGTAGTAGAACTAAAGTTCTTAACATATAGATTTTTTTATCATTCAAATAGCAATTCATTAATAGTTGCTTATTGTCCTAAAAATGAAACTAAATCTTAATGTTGTTCTTGCTCTGAAGTTTCAGTCACTTATTCAGTTGATTTTCTAACAGTTCTACATATTTGCAACTTGTTTTATCCTCTTCTGCTTTTTCTGTAAATTCATTCCTTTTTATTGTTCCCACATTATTTACTTACAATCATCAAACTTCAACTACATCTGCTTTCTCAGAGAAGTCATTATTCACATCCTTTGAACTCGATTAGAGTCTCCAATCTTGTGGTCATTGTTCTTTCATTTATTAATGATGTCCCTTACCATAGTTATAAATCTATATGCATACTTCATAAGGTTTATCTGTGTCATCTACTGTTCAACCAGCAAAGTATTGTTCTCACATTACTCTTTCTCTATGTTATAATCTTTCTCTGCTACTATTTCTCTACCTTACCTGTGTCAATCCCTATGTCTGAAACAGTGACATTGAATAACAAGTAGTAAAACTAAATGAAATTAGGTGCCTACACTTGGCACCCAAAAACTAAACACAAATGCAGTACAAAAGGACTACAGCCAAATCAAGGCTAAACAAGAAGCCAAATGCAAACACAAAGGGCTACCAGCTGAATCAAGGGACAGTATCTGATAGAAGACAGGTCACTATGGGTTCTTCCACCAGTTTGCACTATTGCAATAAACATTAGGGGTAACAACCTTGAGGTTCATTCCACAAGGAAAACTAGATTAATGCAGCCACAGAGGATGCTTCCTCACCCATGTAGCATCCACTAGTCAAGTGGAATGCTGCTAACCTCTCCCCAGAAGTGCAGAGGACAATAGAGATGCTCAGGAGCCATTGCCTGGAGTTTAACTTACAATATACAGCTGGAGACCCCAGCCACAGGGCCTTTGGTGCTGACATCAGAAAGCAGCCAATTTCTGCAAAGGTTTCAGCTTCTCTTCTTCAGTGGTCTGTCAGCTGCTGAGTATGGTTTCTGGTCCCCTTTCCTTATCCAAAAGCCAGGAAAAGAGGCCTTCTCTTCTTCTCCCTCAGTTCTAAAACAGTTTGTGAGTGCAAGCTTTCTGCGATTCTCTTGTAGTTCTTTCTTTGAGCTCTCTAGCTCTTCCTGAGATTCCTTATCTAGCTTCTTTAGCATGCCAGGCCTACTTGAGGTTCCCTCTCTGGTTCCAGGTACTCCTGTTCTCAGGTTCTCCATGGGTCCATCTTGTATGCTAGTTCTCTCTGGGGGTCAGTCTCTGATTCCCAGATATATTTTTCTCAGGCTATCTATCTGGGTCTTCTCCTGTGCAAGTTCTTTTCTCCCCTTGGAGACCTAGGCTTAAGTACACCCTCAGAGTACCCACCCTACAGTCACATCTATGGTTAAGGGAACTAAACAATTGGGAGCAACCCTAGAGTCCTTGAATGGATTTATTGTTTTTTCATAATTTATTTATTTTTAGTATTTAAATCACAGCTTCTGTAAATGGCTCTTGGGATACCTCCCTCTCCCTCATCCCTCTGGTACCCTCTCCATTCTCTCAAATCCCATTTTCTTTGATGTTTACAAGTCTGTGCTAAGTCCATTAGACTTTTCCTTTCCTGTGGCAGTGTTCTTTCACTGTGTGAGGGACTGTGTTGGAACCAGGTGAAACTTGCTGGTAGGTTTTCAGTCCTAAGATTGCATTGGGTGGCCAGTCAATATCTATTTGTGGTCTGTCCATGCTCTCATTTTGGAGGCTGACTTCTCCAATCCAATCTCTATTGTTTTGCTGCTGGTTCTGGTGTCAGATTTAGGGGGTTTCACCTCCTGTCAGTGTTGGTGAAGAAGTTTCTCTGTGGATACAGGCATCTATGAGTGACCATTGTAGATCATTTTCTCTGTCTCACTTCGCAGCCCTGCTGTGGGGCCAATGCCCCCAGTTCTTGGCCCTCTTCTCTTCTCCTGTAGTGTGGGGAGGGCCACCTTGGTCTTCTAATGCATCTCCAAAATGAAGTCTTGGGTCTTTTAGATACCAGGAGCTACTAGGTGAATGTCATGACATTGTGTTTCCATAGTTGTTTCTCCTGTCTCACATGGACTGGTTCTATTTTCCATCTGCTTTGTCCAGCTAAAGAGGTGAGTTGGATTTTTACCTGATCCCTAGCCATTCTATGATGGAGTTTGTATCATGTATATTCTTCCTCCTCCTGATGATTAGCTGGGGTGAGAGTGAAATGGAAGGGGAGTTACCCCCCATACCCCCAGCCTGCACACTGGTACCTGCCTTGGGGTGGGGCCTGCCTTGGGGTGGGGCCCAAATGGCTAGGCATGCACTCTCCCAAGCCCTCTCTGGGGTGGGGGGTGGGGGAAACATGCCTAGACTGATCCAGGCTGCAGATGGCCACCCAGTGCAACAACCATCTGCTAAAATCCCAACAGTCCCCCTCCCCGGGATTAAGACTATCACACTATTGCCTGCTCCTGGTGGGTAAGAGCACATTTACTCCCCATTTTCAAAGGATATTTATAAGTACTCTAAAGATAACTGGGAGTCAGTGATTTTCATTAGGTTTTTCTAACTCCTTATGTAAACACCACTCTTTATAACCATTTCTTTAAATGAAATGTTATGGAATGAAAAGCTATGTAAAGAAAAGCTATGAATTATCAGTAACAAGAAATCAGAGCATCAAGTGTGAAACTATTTTCTGTGGGTCTGTTAAAGACTGCCTAGGAAGACAGAACTAAAGATAGTTAAGACTAAGACCAAAGTCAGGGGTTAGTTCTTTAGAGTGAAGGCAGGGCAGACACTTGTTTGCCCCAGTCAATGAACATGTATTAAGAGGTGTGACCAGGAAGACTTGGGGACCAAGAGAAATGATTACCTTCTAGCATTGAACACAGAGCATAATCAGTGAAATGTCTTGTTAACAAGGTTGATACCTGAGCAGGGGATTAAGATAATATATGGTTAAATGTCAAGTCCCCCACACCCTCAAACTAAAAAATTCTAAGGTTATGTGCATGCCTTGACCTTCCTTCCCTCCGGATTGATGCTGGATTTCCATCATTTAAAAAGGTCTGGTTCTCTGTACTCTTCAGTAGACCAGCCATTAGTAATCTCTCTCCACGACACTGTCATTTCATTTCAGAAAGTTAGCCCTCCAACCCTGTTTCCAATTATAGACCAACCATTAGTAATCTGTCTCCATAACACTCTGTCATTTTTTTTCCAGTAAGTTAGCCCTCCAACCCTATTTTCAATTGCTGCCTCAGGCTGCAACAATCAACCAACAAAGATCTGTTATTATAGGGTGTCTATATATCTTCAATAAAGTTCATATTTTTAAGCATAATTTCACTTTTCAAGATAGGCTTCTATCTACTCATTATTTAAAGCTTAATCATTAGTTCAAAAGAGGCAACCATCATTTCTCAATTGTGATTTGCAATAGTAGCTATTAAAAATTATGTCCATGCAGTTTTAGTGAAAATCTTGAAGGTATAGTGTTTAATACAAAATGTATACTGAATGACAATTTATACAATAATACTACATCTAGGAGCATGGAAATAAGAACATAAAGAATTTTAGAACAGGAAATTGATATCAATTATAGAAAATTGACTTAATTGAGCTACATTAAGGCACTAGGTTGGAAAAAACAATAGAGTTAAGATAAGGCTTTGTTTAATGATAGTTTCAGATGTTACCTTCAAAATAAATTCAGTTGTTACTCCAGGAAGGAAAACTTTACTGTATGGTATACTTGCATAAAAGTCCCATTACTTAAATATTCTAAGCAAAATACAAGCTGCCAAAATTGTAGCTAGAGGTGTGGATTCTAAAAATTTATTTTTATCATTGATTAATATTTAATGGAATCTAAATATTGATTAGCTCACTGTAACATAATGACATAAACTGTAATGAGCCAAACTGCAAGAGTATATTAACAAAATGAAAAGACCATATTGCCATAGCCATGATACTTATGATAATACTTTTTACATAGCAAACTCTCAGAAAGCTATTCGGAGTATGTATTATAAAAATAGTACTTCTATTACATTTCTTTCATGAGAAAACTATTTAAGTTCTTTAATATTCAATACCTTATAAATGAACAATAAGTTATAGGAGATCTTATTTAAACTGGATTTTTGCACACATGAAAATTAGCTCACTGTTTTAAGCAGCAACATTCTTAACTGCTAAAACTCATGGGTTTCATTACATTTTCAGAGAAAACCACTTTTTCATCCTACTTCGGATCTGCTGTGTTTTCACACTGTAAATGATGGGGTTCATCACGGGGGGGAAAAGAATATAGACATTACCCATGAGGACATGAACCAAAGGAGACAGATGCTTTCCAAAGCGGTGGACCATGGTGAGACCAATGATGGGGATGTAAAAAACTAAAACAGCACAGATGTGGGAAACACAGGTCTGCAAAGACTTGAGTCTTTCTTCTCGAGATGCAACTGCCAGCACTGTGTGCAAGATGAATGCATAGGATATGAGGATAAAGACAGAATCCAACAGCAAGGTGCAGATCCCCAGAGCCAGGGCATAGAAGCTGTTGAAGCGGATGTCAGAGCAGGCCAGCCGGAGCAGGTCCTGGTGCAAGCAGAAAGAGTGGGAAAGGATGTGGGGATGGCAGTAATGGAAGAACTTCAGGCGGATGATAGCAGGTGGAATGGACAAGAAACTTCTCATCAAAATGGTCGCCATGATATAAACAACTCTACTGTTTGTCAGAATGGAAGTATATCTCAGAGGATTGCAGATTGCAATAAAGCGATCAAAAGCCATAGCAAGAAGGACCCCAGATTCTGTAAATGCTAGTCCGTGGACAAAATAAGTCTGTAAAATGCAGGCATCCAGACTGATTTCCTGGCTGTGGCCCCAAAGGATCCCCAACACTGTGTACACGGTGGTCAGTCCCATGCACAGGTCAGTGAGGGCCAGCAAGGCCAGAAAATAGAACATAGGCTGATGCAGACTCAATTCAGTTCGGATCACGTGGAGCACCATGGAGTTTCCCAGGAAAACCATAGCATAGATAGAGGAGAATGGGATTGAAAACCAGGGGTAATACTGTTCCAGTCCAGGGAACCCCGTGAGAATGAAAATAGAGGAGTTGACTGTAGAAACTGAAGAAGCAGACATAAATACTTGAATACAATTCTCAAGATAAAGTGATTATGTAAGTTGAAGAAACAGACATTGATATTTGCAGCTAATTTGTGAAACACGGTAAATATTTACTCACAGTTTTATTTCAAGTGTCTGTTTGCTGTCTTCAAGAACAGACTCCTTCAGGGCACAACACACTTAAATTTGAGGGAAGCTCAATGCCACAGGGGAAGCTACAACAAAAATGATTTGTTGCCACACTCCTTGGTATTAGGTCTCGGATGTCATCTATTCAAGTCAAGGTCCTGACTATGTAAGTCAAATGATTTCTTTAACTCGTTCTCTTGTGTCTTCTCTGAGCCAGTTGCACTACACTGACCAGGTAATGGTAGCTAAGGTAATGGGAACTTAACGCAGATCCCAGGCAACTCTTTGCTTGCTTTTGGACTGCAGTCTAAAGTACAGGCATTGAGCAGGCTCACATTTATGAGGAAGGAATGAGAAGGATTGTGCATGTCTGGTGAACAGACTTCAGGGAACCACTATTCTCTCTTGGGGAGGATGCAAATGATGATATCTCCTTGGCAACTTCCAGTCAAGTAGCTTGCTAATTCTGGATAAAAGAGTTTCCCACTGTTTATTGATCTTTTTTAGTCATGGATGAAACTCATTCTATTGACTGAAATTACAATACTTTTGGAAACGTAGAAGGCAGGACTTAACACCCATGAGAAAAGAGTAAAAGTTAAGTAACATCACCTTCATTTCAGTCTAAAATCACAAAATAGTGTTTTGAATTTTGTTCAGCACAAAACAATGTGCTGAAATAATATTTTATTTTCCCTTAATTTCACTTTCATTTCCCCCTTATTTCCTCAAACTTCCCCCCTTATTCTGAACTCAAGAGATGTGCCACCAAGAAAAACATAAAAACCTTATAAACCTAAAAAATACCTACATAAAAAAATTTTAAAAATTCTATATAGAATCCTATCATATTCATAAAACAGTCACTAATGTATTTATCAATATGAAATTTATTGTGCACTCTTGTGAAATACTGAAAATATTTTACATGATAAATATGTTATTTTCTTATTCAAATTTCCTTTTATGTTCCTTTTAGACTGAATAGTGTTTTTCTTTTCAAAGTCTTTTTAAATTAAGGTAACACTTTTTATTGCCATAAGTACATAGAATGTTACCTCTTCAGATGTGTGTAACCATACATCTCACCACCAGGACATCATAGTACTCCATTGGGTCTCCTTTTATATGGAGATGTTTGAATTATAAGAGCAACTTTTCTGAACTATTTGATACAGGTTCCATAATGACCTACTCTTCCCCAATTCTTTATCATGTGTCTTCCACAAAGAATCATGCTTCCTAAATAATGATAATGTAAGCTTCATCATAAAAGTAATAGTGACACAGCACTACCATTGAATTTTTAGAATCCAGGTAACTTTCTTCAATTGTATTAATGTAATATCTAGTGAAAGCATATATAATTCAGGATTATGTATACATTAGCAGTGCCTACATTTTTCATCTCCTTCCCTCTGAAAGTACTTAAGACTTTCCTTGATTTTCATCACACTCAGCATTTTGACAATACTAGTGAAGTATTTTATAAGAATGCCTGTAATTTGGGCTTGCTGGGTTCATCTTCAAGGCTAATTTCAGGCAGTGCAATACTGTCATGGAAGTGAGGTTGTAGTTGAATGCTTAGATTCAGGTTGTGAGTGGTTTGAATTTGTCTCATGGCTGATGAAGTTCACTGTGATTATGATTATGCATTAAGGTGGGATCTGCCAGCTTTGTATACAACAAATTGTTCATATTTATTTTATATTAATGAATGCCTTGTCAATATGGTGAGATTCAATATAGAATTATATAAATATTTTTCTTATGTTTATATAGCTATCTGAAAATAGAAAGTTATAGATTTTCCTTTGTCTTAACAATGTTTTGTGGGAGAGACTTTGAACTGGAAATTGTATAGTCATTATTACTTCATATTTTGTAAGAGTTCTCAGTTAAATATTCATCTTGTTTCAGATAAGGTCAGTTTGCTCACCATCATATGCCTTTACCTCTTTTTGACAACTCATTTTTCTTTTAGCACTGTCTGATTTTTGCTATCACAGGAACTTCTTTGTACTTCAACCATTCTGGTCTGGTAATCATCCATTTCCCCAAGACACATACCGATTACAACTTAGCGATGAAGGTATGCAAGCTAACTGGGTCATTTAGAAAATTGAGTAAGGATACTGCTTTAATATTTTCCAGTTTAAATGTGTGGCATTTATATTACTTAGTAAGGTGTGAATTAAAAATACTGTGATATTCAGAAAAAAATAGAATACCTACAGGAGAAAACATTTGTGAAAATTGAGGAAAAAATAAAATAGAATAAAATAGTACAGTTAGAGTAATAGTACTAAAGTAAATAATGTACAGGGGGATGAAGCAGAATGGAATGTTGGAAAAATTCTGATTCTTCATAGTATTTACTTTACTCTTATTCAGTTATAATTTGCAAAAAAAAAAGGTTATTTTAGCTAGTCCATTTCCCTTGGGATTTGATGATTTTTTGGGAATGGTTAAAAGAGTAGCTGTGCCACCTAAGAGAAAAATTAGCATGCATTTCATATTTCGTAGAGATGTTCTTGGGCACCTGTGGCCATACTTTTTCTTCATTAAAAAGAACCAGAGAGTCCAAGAGGTTCAGTCCTAAATCAAAATCCCACGTGCCCATTAGCATTATTATTTCTGCATAAAACTCATAGTCTTCTGACAACCCTAGTTACTAACACTAAATATATATATATATTACTCAAGGGGATTTTGTCCCAGAAAATAAAGAATCAGGTATTTATTTTTGCAGAATTAATGACATTAAAGGAAATTGTATAATATTTTTATCTTCCCAAAAGCAAACAAAAACACCATTAGGATTTAAGGGAATATAAACTGATTTAACTTGCAGTATCTTCAAAAATATTTTTCAGCCCCTACTAATGTCTGCTGTCTCTAACTCCAACTTCAACAGTTCCAGATTTGTCCTCACTGGTTTTCCTGGCCTAGAGCTTCACTATCCCTGGCTCTCAATTCCTTTTTCTTCTATCTACACTATAGTGTTTTTTGGAAACTGCATGGTGCTGCATGTGATCCGGACTGAGCCGAGCCTCCACCAGTCCATGTTCTACTTCTTGGCCATGCTGGCCCTCACGGACCCGTGCATGGGGTTGTCCACTATGGGCACAGTGCTGGGGATGCTTTGGGGGCTCATTCAAGATATCAACCTGGATTATTCAAGATGCAAAGTAGGTGACTGCCAAAAATCCCAGGTTTCAGATTTATTGGTTTCAGATTTAGCAATCAAAAAATATTTTGTAAACTGGGAATAAAATTTAAATATATTAGTAGTAAAATAATGTTATATTTACTTAATAAAATTTTATTCTGTATGTACAATGTCAGTGTTATACTAGAAATAGAGATGTAAAGATGAATTAGACAATATTTTCTAGATTTATTTATGACTGTCAAGTAGATATACACAATAGAGAATTCTGTTTCCTTATTTAAATATATTTATATTTTTAAATATTATATATATATATATATATATACATATATTTCACATCATTGTAATCCCTGCGTGCCACCTACCCTCCCTGGCCACTCCAGCTGGTCAAACCTCCCCCCTGCCATTGTGTACTTTCACTTGGTTGTCCATATATTAGTGAAACCATTTGGTTTCTGTCTTTATCCTTCTGACTTTTTTATGCCAATATGATTTCTTCTAGGTACATCCATGTTACCATAAAATCATCAAATTTGTCATTTTTAATTGATGCACAATATTCCATTGTGTATATATACCACATCTTTTGCACCCAGTCATCTGTCTTGGGGCATTTGGGTTGTTTTCATGTCCTTGTAAATTGCGTTGCAGTAAAATCTGAATATAGGTGTCCCTTTGTACCCATATTGAGGTCTCCTTTGGGTAGATTCCCAAAAGAGAACTAAAAAGACACTTCTCTAAAGAGGAGGTACAAATGGCCAATAGTCACTTGAAAAACTGCTCAATGTCACTAGCAATTAGGGAAATGCAAATCAAAACCACAATGAGGTACCACCTTACACCAGTAAGAATGGCCCATATCCAAAAAACAGGCAACAACAAGTGCTGACATGGATGTGAAGAGAAAGGCATACTTTCACACTGTTGGTGGGATTGTAAACTGGTTCATTCACTATGGAAAGCTGTGTAGAGAACCCTCAAACTAATGAATATGGAACTATCCTTCCATTTAACCTTCAAAAGCTCTTCTGGGAATCCTTATTTAAATATTGAGATAAGTAGAATTTGTAAAATATAGTTCACCACCTAGCCCATCCTTCAAAAATATCTTTTACAAT
This sequence comes from Uropsilus gracilis, assembly GCA_004024945.1. Lineage (NCBI taxonomy): Eukaryota > Metazoa > Chordata > Mammalia > Eulipotyphla > Talpidae > Uropsilus > Uropsilus gracilis. The sequence continues at coordinate 20,214 of PVHY01010362.1, read as the reverse complement.
TAATGTCACAAAAAGTCAATGAAACACTAAAAATAATCAGCTAATGCATGATTGTTTATTATCACATATATGATAAAAGTCAAAGTATGTTGAATAATAAATACTAAATCATTTAACCTTTAGTGTAATCCATGCGGCTATATTTGCTTTTAATATAATATTATTCCAACTGTTCAGACTACATGGAATACAAATAACAACATTGATGTTAATAGGGGACATCACCTAAGTCTTTCAGAGTAAGATGTGAAAGACATACAAGCCTAGTCTTGGAGAATGAAGATATTCACCTATACAGGTAAAGAAGAGAAGACAAAGCTTTGGAGCAGCCAAAACTAACAGAAATAAAGATATATTTTTTATGAATGTCATATTATATATAATCAAAATATATTTCACCTTTGGAATGGTAGAGATAATTGATTATATTAAGAATCACAGAGCAGTGTAATGTTAATGGCAAAAATCACAGGCACATTTCTATAGAACAGATGACCATGACATCTGTGTAAAAATCTAACCTCATACCAAACAGATTAATGTAATGAAATTGAAATCAGGTACAAATAAGGCAGAACCTCCAACCAACAAGCTCAAGGCAAGAAAAAAAAGCAGCATTTTGAAAATGTGGCTTCTGATACCCAGATACTTTCAGATTCTTACCACCCATGTGTAGCCACATTCCAGTCAAATTCAATTTAGCAACATTATTTTATTAACATGGAAAATTACCAGGAAAGCAGAAAGTCAAGCAAAGCCTTTAATGCTCCAAGTGGCCAGTCATCATACCTAGTCATCATTTTTGTCCCAAAAGTCCCAAAGACACATGTCCAAGATGGTGCCTTTTTGGCCCTCCAAACATGAGGCAGGTATTTGCAATATCCAGTCTCTCTTTTTCTGTCTTCTCTTTGCTTCTTCTCTCTCCAGTGTTCCAAGCTGGTCAGCTTTTCCAAGTCTTCAAAATTTTCAACAAATGCTGATTCACAATCAGCTTTCCAAATCCCTGGCCATTTACAGGTAGCAGTTCACTCTTTCAGGGGGCTTCTGCCCAGCCTGGCCACATGGGCTCTTCTTTACCAGTCCTCCATTCTGCTATCGCTCCCTTCCCCAAAGTCTGTTCAGTCTGTTCCTTTCATTTTATATGTTTTTTTCTTGCTCTCCTCTCCCCTTCTGAAAACCAGAAGCTCCAATTTCCCCTCACACATCCTGTAGGTGATTCATTATCTCTTCCCCATTCATGCCTTGAAACAAAATCCCCAGGGCACTAGTTCACCAGGGCTGCTCAAAGTTTGCAACAAAATAAAATAAGGAAGTATCCTTATCCTGTTTAGGCCATTCTTAATCTCTGTTTTTCAGACACAGCTAATGGCAGCAATGCCTATATTTTATGAACAAAGAGCACTTTCCATGTTGGGCTCATAACTTCAAAGCGATTTAATTTTAGTCTTCTGAAATTGACACAATTCACCACCTATACAAGATGGTTACTTGTCAAGCTCTCATTAAAACTTATGATGCAATCATATACCAGTAAAAGGTAGTATGTGTAATTTGGATGATATGATCATGGGAGAATGCCTGAGACTACATCAGAGTTGAAAAACAATAAATAAGAAGCATTTTAACAAAAGATCTGAATTAATATATATCATGTATATGAACTGAAGTTGATTAATATTTTGGGAATCATTTCTAGGAAAAAACAAAGGAATCAGTTAAACAATCATAATCTTAATTGCAAAACTATACTTTCTCTTTAAACAATAGTTATAAAACTTGCTATTAAATATTGTTGTGGTATAGTAGATTTTGAGCATGATATCAACAAATACACGAACAAATATATCATTCTGCTTTTACTTCCTTGTCCTCAAAACAAATTTTCCTAAGTAGAGTTTTATCATATATTACAATTACTATTATATACTTCTCTGTAATAAGCTGTGTGAATATTTTTTGAGGTGAAAGAAGAAATTGTCAATACATTTTGATGCAGAAATTAAAGATAGCAATTTCTATTCTGTGCCTAATTTATGATAATTCAGTAAATACTTTAGAGTCAAATGAGATCATCAAAGACTGTAGGTAAGTGATAGACTAATTTCATACATACTATATTGATTAACATTAGACTGACTTCCTCAGGCAGTTGCAAATATTGTCACTTGATATTATAAGCAGAGGCTGAAATAAAAATGTTTAATTCTACTTACTAAAATGTATCACTTAAGAGCTGATGAGCCTTCAATTGATACTATATTTTCACTTTTTGTGTCATGTCTATATATAATTTCTCTGCATGGTTCAAATAATTCTGTATCCACAATAATTTCTTTAAATAGAAATCAGAGCCTAACTTGGCTGATTTTTTTTTATTTAAACATGAAATGAATTGGAAAATATATAGAATCTCATCAAAGAAAACTTATTCTCAGAGTGATTTATTTATTTGCAATTAAATAAGATAGTGAAAAAATCAAGAAAAGCTTTTAGAAGAGAACAGCTTGGGGCTGAGCATGGTGGTGCATGCCTGTAGGTGGCAGCCTAGGGAGCCACGGCCAGGGCCAGGGATCATGGTTCGTATCCCTCTGGGGGCACATAGTAAGACCTAGTCCCAAAATAGCTGGGTTTAGTGGTGTGTGCCTGTAACCTCAGCTACCTGAGAAGCTGAGGGTGGGGATTGCTTGAGTTCATGGGGCAACATAAGTCTGTGGTTCCATGGGCAAAAATAGTGAGACCTAACCTCAAAAAGAAAGAAAATAATAAAAGAAGAGAACAGCTTGGATACCCTATCTCGAATGTTGTCTTTACCTAATACATGATAGGATTGAGCACAGGGGGGATAATCAGGTAAAGACTGAAGAAAAGAATATGAATATATAGTTGAATATGGAACTCAAACCTATGTGCAAAGAAGAGAAGAAAGCCAAGAGATAAAACTCAAGGAACACACAAATGTGGGCAGTGCAGGTATTGAAGGCTTTGCGCCAGGCTACCTTTTGTGGGAGATTCAACAGTGATAAATATCCAGATGTAGGAGACTGTGATGAAGGTACATCAATTCCCAGGACACTGAATGATACAAACAGACCATAGATCTTGTTGACTCAAACGTCCTCTACTGCCAGCTTTACAATGGTTGTTACTCACAATATGAATGGGAGAGCAGGGAGTCTGATAATGTTCCCGCCGGTTTTGATGAGGAACAGAATGGGAACTATAAGGAGGGCCTTTCTGACTGTCACTGCAACTCCAATCTGAATGAAAATTGATGATTGAAAATGGTTGCATGTCTCAGAGGGACACAGATTGCCACATAGCGATTCAGCGCCATGGCCAGCCAGGAAAGTGTGGATGAGCCACGTCTGAAAGAGACAGAAATCAAAATGTGTCCTTGAAAGGTGAAACCAATATATCCCTAGCATCTTTGGCAGGATGTGCTGAGAGTGCTGAGAGCAATGTCTGCTGCTTCGAGCATGACCAAGAGGAGGAACATGGGTTCATGGAGGCTGTGCTTGGATTTCATGATGACCGGCTTCAGGGAATTGCCTAGCAGAGCAATGATGTGCATGGCACAGAATGGAATCCTGATCCAGCACTGCACAGACTCCAGGCCAGGGATACCAATGAGGATCAGCACTGAAGGCATGAAGATTGTGCCATTCAGCTCCAACATGTTGGCTGAGAGCTCCCTCTGGGTTTGAACTTCCAATTCCAGGTGGCAATATGTGCTAAGGTTCTCTCTTCTCACCTAAATTCATACAATTAGAGGTTGACTGTGGCTTTGATTAGCTTTATGAGACACACTCTTTTTTCTTTTCTTTTCTTTTTTCTTTTTCTTTTTTTTTTTTTTTGACATTGCATGTTGGTGGGTCCAGGCAAGCAAATAAAGTTTCTTGGCTGATTCACTAAATATTGTGATCCTCTTCTCTGTCTCTTCTATCTTTCCACTATAGGTATCTGTTTCTGTTCCTCTCTGTATGTATCTGTCCTTTTCTCTGCTCTGTCTCTGTTTCTCTGTCTCTGTCTCTGTCTTTGTCTCTCTCTCTCTCTCACACACACACACACATTTTCTTTCATTATTCATTTTACTTCATTATTTTCTCACTGTGTTCTCTAATACATGAACAGTTTCTCCTTGTAACTTTTTTCTTTCCATCACATTCATTCATATCAATAGTTATAATTATTTGTGTTTACATAGTATTGAAATCAAACATATTTCTAACCCTGCTAGGCTATGCTATCTGTGTGTATGGTCAATTAAGATTATACCTTAGTTATAAGCTTGAATTTCCTGTTAGCAAGATACAGATACTTTAGTGATATTCTATCTATATATTTTATTGTGTCTCTACTAAAAATAATAATCAAATACACTGAGAGAAATAAAATAATGCAATTTTAATTGTTATAATAAGCTGCAGGTAAATAATGAATTTTTAAAAAAGTTTTAAATGTTTGGGAAACAATGGTAACATATTATCCAGATTATATCACATTACACATGCCACATACATATATACATGCATATAGATATAAATCAAGCATACAGAAATGTTATGATATGTTTCAAGTTCTACTTTTTTTTCCAGAGGAGAATAGTAGGGAATGTTGATGCAGAAAATAGGAAAATATTTTTGGGGAATTTAAAATAAAAATGATAGGTGAATCACATTATTAATGAAAATTAAAAATTACACATTTTGATATGATATGGGAAAATTTTTGTCAAAGCTCTAACCAAAATTAAAATTGGTATCTATGTTTTTCTCCAGGGAATTTTTAAGGTCTCTGTAGCAATAAATAAATTTATTTTAAAATGTGTACAGGAAAATGATTTTAATATCATTTTAATAAAGTAGTAGAAATATGTCTAAGGAATATAAATATTTCAGATTTAATACAATATTAATATATAAGTATATTTTTTCAGTGTCATTCAATGTAACGTATAATTTCATAATAAAATATATATGAAATGCTACTTCAAAAATTCCTTATTACAGATTGTTCTATACCACATAGAATTTAATTACTATTTGCTTCAAAAGAACAGGGTAATATGTCTCAAAATTGTCACCAAATTCTACCTTGGAGAAATTATTAGGGGAAAAGTTTTCTTCCATAAAATGAGGTAAGCTGGCAAAACACTGAAGACAATTCAACTTAGAATTATCCATTTAATAAAAGTATGGTGATTTTCTGTATATCTCATGCATTTCTTTCCTATTTTTATCTTATTGACCACATTATCCTATAGAGGCTAACCTCAAATAGTATTGCATAGCTCAGTTTCTTTTCACAGATACATTTAGTCAGGTTGGGGATGCTATTAGCATATGCTCCAATTTTATATATCTGTGTGAATTTTTCATATAAAAGAGTATACTTTATAAATTTGGATTTTATTTTTTCTCTTACATATTGAAATTGGTGTACCATTAATACACAAAATACTCCTTTTCCTCAGGATCTTTTTCCATTATAGAATCTGTGTTGACATCCCATGTAGCATATTTTTTCAGAATATTTTTGCCTTGCTCACAGCATTAATTTATCTTAAAAGATCAAATACCTGCTTTCAAATTTAATGTCTTTTTTTTCAGATTTAAAAGAACTACAAGTATAGAAAGTCAAACATACTTTCATAACTGGGACATAGAAATGGCAAGATCTGAGAGGCATTACCATTCTTGAAGTTTGATTCCACTTTTGATTATAGGTGAGTTTCCTGTGAAATGCTACAGATGGATAAGACATTCATCCAATTTGTGCAAAATAACAAAGGTGTATCTGGCTTTGCATTTATTTAACTTTTTTTCAACCAGCACTAAGTTAATATAACCAGGTAAGAACAGTGATTTAGAACTTCTATATCATAGAAGAACTGTTATTTCTATTTTGTACATTTTGAGATATATATATCTAAAACCATTTCTTCAAATTCTCTCTACTATTCAGTGACAAACTCATGTAGATTCAGATTTGAGAAACTTCCTCATTTCCTTGTTACTCCATGTGAACTCTTCTCAGTTTCATACTCATATATTTTTCTAAAATTTCATCCTCATTGTTTATTGAAATTAGATGTTCCTGATTCACAATTTATGCTTGAGTAAACAGCATAAAGAAATTTGTTGTGGGTGGGGCATTCCCAGACATGTAGGAGATTGTGTAGCTGTAGTAATTTATACTTTAGAGCATGAAGGTTACATAAATCTACTAGAGGTGTCTGCTTTCCCACATGAAAAACTTATGTGAAATGGTTCAAAGTTGTGGATTCTGGAACCCAAATCTCATTTCCAGCTATGGGTCTTCTACCAAGTAATTGAATTTTCTCATTTAATTTGTCTCAGATCAGTGTATTTTGGATGCATAGAAAATAAAGATAACTATCTGAAAATAATGCTGGTGAACACAATTGAAAAGCAATATGCTTCAAGAATGAGAGACATTAGAAGCACTATATATCTGTGTGGCTAATAATATTCACTCCATTAAACCTTTCTTCATTAAGGAATGTAGTTTTGAAATCTAAGAATTTTGAAAATGATTCAACAGACTTGTCCTTCTCTATGACTGTAATGTTTCTTTAGGCATTTTACCTTTTCCTATTATTTAACCATATTAGCCACCTTTCAAGTCAAGCCTCACTTTCTCTATGGAAAAACCTTTCATTTCCTTAAATAGAAGCCACCTTCTTTTTGTGAGTCCCTCTTTTGGAAAGGATAGACAGTTTAATTATTAAAATCCCTTGAAAATTTAAGGAAACAATTACAGTTTAATTTTTCCTTAAATGGTATATATATATATATATATATATATATATATATATATATATATATACACTTTTTAATGATGATGCAAGTACACATTTTCTGTCACCACATGCATATCAAAGTCATTCCATTACCACTTTTACTTGAATCCTATATTTGGAACTTCCCATTCATTTCCTACATCTAATAACAATCTTCAGTGAATTGACTTCAGTTCAATTGAAGTCATTGATAAATCCTTGGTGTTGAAATACAAACACAAATGGCTATAGCTGAATCAAGAGACAGTAAATGATAGAAAACAGGTCACTGTGGGTTCCTCTACTTGTGTGCACAGTTGCAATAAACCTTAGGGTTTAACAACCAGAGGTTCATACCACAAGGAAAACAAAGATTAATGCAGACACAGGGGCCAGCTATCTTAACCAGGAAGTGACCACCAGTCAAGTGGAATGCTAATACCTTCTCACCACGCATGCTTGAGGACAATAGAGGTGCTCAGGAGTCATTGCCAAGAGTTCAGCTACACAAACATACAGGTCCAGGACTTTTGGTGCTGACATCAGAGAGTGGTGAGTTTCTGAAAAGGTCTTAGCTTCTCTTCTTCAGTGGTCAGTCAGTTGCAGAGTAAGGCTTCTTGTCCCCTTTCCTTATCCAAAACCCAGGTAAAGAGGCTTTCTCTTCTCCCTCAGTTCTAAAACAGTTTATGAGTGCAAGCTTTCTGAGGTTCTCTTGCAGTTCTTTCTCTGAGCTCTTGAATTCTTTCTGCAATTCCTTGTCTTGCTGCTTTAGCATGCCAGGCCTACTTGAGGTTTCCTCTCTGGTTCTAGGTAGTCCCGTTCTCAGGTTCTCCCTGGGTCCATCTTGTATGCTAGTTCTCTCTGGAGGTCATTCTCTGATTCTCAGATATATTTTTCTCAGGCTATCTCTTCTGGGTCTTCTCCTGTGAAAGTTCTTTTCTCCCCTTGGAGACCTAGGCTTAAGTACACCCTCAGAGTACCCGCCCTACTGTCACATCTATGATTATAAGAGCTTAGCAATTGGGAGCACACCATGGAGTTCTTGACTGGATTTAGGTTAAGACCATCACAACTGCTGCCTAGTACTGTTGGGTAACACAATTACTCCCCATTTGTAATGGATATTTATAAGTATTATGGAGATACCTAGGACTTTGTGCTTTTGTTAGGGGGCTGTGACCCCCAGTACTGGTGTTGATGCATTAAAATAGCTATCATTAGCATTGGTGGGTGGAGATTTGGAGAAGGGAAGTTAAGCCTTCTTTCAATAAAAGAGGATTAAAGGATCAGTGAGGGGACAGAGAATAAAAGACATGGAAGAGAAGGGCAGAGAACAGGACAGAACAGAAGAGAATGGAGGAGAGAAGGACAGAGCAGAGAGAAGAAGATAACAAAAGAGAAGAGGACAAAAGAGAGAAGAGAGAAGGACACAGGAGAACAAGAAGAAAGAGACAGAGAAGGGCAGAAAAGAGAACAGGGGAAGGGAAGAGAAGAGAACAGAGAGAACTGAAGAGGACAGAGAGGAGAATAGAGAAATAAAGAGCAGAGAGGAACAGTAGGGAGACTGGAGGCCTCAGAGCTGCTGTTGCCAGTGGGGCAGCGGGGCAGGGAAGGAAGTCAAGCTGTGGCCTTCCATTCCCAGCCCAGTTTGATGAGGAGCCTGGGGGAAAATGTTGGAGAAACGTGTGGACTGTATGAGCTGTCTTGGAAACATTGCACTTGAAAACTTGGTTTAATTTTGAAACTGCGAAGCTAGGAAGTCTTCTGGAGAACTGAGGAGAGTTTGCTGTGTTGTATTGAGTGAGTTATGCTGATGCTGGGTCACTTTGGAGTTGGAACTGAAAGAATGTCAGAGCAGTGCTTTTTGGAGAAGAATTGAGGGTGTCACCCTGGTCTTCCTCGTTGGATTTAAATCTACTGCTTTCAGAGAAGGATTGTCAACGCCCTCTTAGCTTCTTCTGGCTTAGAGGGAATGTAGCTGTATCTTCGGAAGAAGTGGGGAAGCCATCTTAACTCCTTCATCCAGCTTAATGTGGGGCAGTCGTCATTTTGTGGCCACACACGATTGTTGCAGCCATGTGCTCTTGGGACTAGAGACTGCACTGTAAGATTAGTAAAGGGGTTCCCTTGTGCCCCTCAGTGACTCTTGCCTCATTTGTCTTTTATTGAGTAAATTTGTTTCTGCTTCCCTCTTAAAGTTTATGTGGTCTTGTTACTGCATGTGCAGGCTGGGAAGAACCTGGTGTGCGGCTGGCCTGAAAGGGCCATTGCTCCCCTCTGTAGGCTTGGGTAAGCACCTTGTTTTGTCTGTTTTCCTACCTAATTTCACTTTTCATTAGGTTTTACTATCCCTTCATTACCATTTTTTTGTATGACAAGTTCTGGATTGGTTGTCAATAACCAGAAGTCAGGGGATAAAGCATGAAACTATTTTCTGTTGGTCTGTTAAGGAATGCCTAGCAAGTCAGAACAAAAGATTTTTAAGATTAAGATCAAGGTCAAGGTCTGGTTTCTAAAGAGTTAGGTAAGGTTAGGGCACTTGATTGCCCCAGTCAATAAGCATGTATTAAGAGGTGTGATCAGGAAGTCTAGGGACCAAGAGAAATGATTACCTTCTGGCATTGGCTCCAGGGCATAATCAGTAAAATGCTTTGTTGAGAAGATTAAAACCTGAGCAGGGGATTAATACAGTGATCTGATTAGAAGACACACAGGCCCGCCCCCACACACCTGAAAACTAAAAAATTTCAAGGATAGGTGCATGCCTTGACCTTCCTTCCCTTCTGACTGATGCTGTATTTGCATCATTTAAATAGGACAGAATTCCCTGCTCTTCAGCAGATCCACCATTAGCAATCTATCTCCAACACTCCCTCATTTTTTATCAGTGTGTTAATCCTCCAACCCTGTTTCTAATTGTTGCCTCAGGATGCAACAATCGATTAATAAAAATCAGTTTTTATAGGGTGCTTATATAGCTTCAATAAAATTAATATCTTTACCATAATTTCACTTTCTAAGAGAGGCATCTATCGTTTTATTATTTTAAACATAATCATTACTTCCCGAGAGAACATCATTCCTCCTTTGTGATTCTGCAATTGTACCTAATATAAATTAAGTCCCTGCAGTCTTAGTGAAGAAATCTTAATTGCATAGTATATAATAAAAAATGTATATTGAATGACATATACATAATAAGACCATACCTTACAAGCATAGAAATAAGTTAAGAACATAAAGAATATTAAAACAGGTAAATAATAACTAATTTATAGAAAATTAACTTAAGTATGCTACATTAAGTCACTACTATGGAAAATAATAGAGTTAAAAGTAAGGCTGAATGACAGTTTTAGATGTTACTTTCAGAGTAAGTAACTTTAGCTGTTACTCCAAGAAGGAAGAGTTCACTGTATGTTATACTTGCATATAAGCACCATTACTTGAATATTCTAAACAAAAGAAATGTTGCCAAAATTGTAGCTAGAGGTGTGGATTACAAATATTTATTTTTAAATGCTGATTAATATTAAATGAAATCTAAATATTGATGAACTCCCTGTAGTGCAATGATATAGAAACTGCAAAAATAGGTCAACAAAATGCAAAGATCAGTATTGCCATGTCCATGATAATCTGTGATTATGCTCTTCACAGAAAACTCTCAGAAAGTTATTCTGGAGTGAGCACTATTAAAAAAGAGTACTTCTATTATGTTTCTTTCATGAGAAAACTATTTAAGTTCTTTATTATTCAAGACCTCACAAAAGAACAAAAAGTTATAGGAGATATTACTCAAACTGGATATTTGAACACATGATAATTAGCATCATTATTTTGAGCAGCAACATTCTTACTGCTAAAACCCATGGGTTTCATTACATTTTCAGAGAAAACCACTTTTTCATCCTACTTCGGATCTGCTGTGTTTTCACACTGTAAATGATGGGGTTCATCACGGGGGGGAAAAGAATATAGACATTACCCATGAGGACATGAACCAAAGGAGACAGATGCTTTCCAAAGCGGTGGACCATGGTGAGACCAATGATGGGGATGTAAAAAACTAAAACAGCGCAGATGTGGGAAACACAGGTCTGCAAAGACTTGAGTCTTTCTTCTCGAGATGCAATTGCCAGCACTGTGTGCAAGATGAACGCATAGGAGATGAGGATAAAGACAGAATCCAAGAGCATGGTGCAAATCACCAGAGCCAGGGCATAGAAGCTGTTGAAGCGGATGTCAGAGCAGGCCAGCCGGAGCAGGTCCTGGTGCAAGCAGAAAGAGTGGGAAAGGATATGGGGACGGCAGTAATGGAAGAACTTCAGGCGGATGATAGGAAGAATCAATATGAAGCTTCTCATCAAAATGGTCACCATGATATAAACAACTCTACTGTTTGTCAGAATGGAAGTATATCTCAGAGGATTGCAGATTGCAATAAAGCGATCAAAAGCCATAGCAAGAAGGACCCCAGTTTCTGTAAAGGCGAGTCCATGGACAAAATAAGTCTGTGAAATGCAGGCATCCAGACTGATTTCCTGGCTGTGGCCCCAAAGGATCCCCAACACTGTGTGCACAGTGGACAGTCCCATGCACAGGTCAGTGAGGGCCAGCAGGGCCAGAAAATAGAACATGGGTTGGTGTAGACTCATTTCAGTTCGAATCACATGGAGCACCAAGGAGTTTCCCAGGAAAATAATAACATAGATGCAAGAGAAAGGGATTGAAAACCAGGGGTAATACTGTTCCAGTCCAGGGAACCCCGTGAGAATGAAAATAGAGGAGTTGACAGTAGAAACTGAAGAAGCAGACATCAACACTTGAAGGCAGTTTTCAAGATAAAGTGATCGTATATTTGCAGGTAATTTGCAAAACAGCATAAATATTTACTCACAGTTTTATTTAAGTGTCTGCTGTCTTCGAGAACAGACTCCTCAGGGGACAGCACAGGTAAATTGCAGGGAAGATACACAAGGCAGTTATAGCATAGATGATATGATCACACTCCTTGGTATTAAGTCTCAGAGGTCATCTAAGCGAATCAAGGTCGTGATCATGATAGTCAAATGATGTCTTTAACTTCATTCTCTCCTGTCTCCTTGAGCCAGTTGCACTATACTAACCAGTTAATGATGACTCAAGTAATTGAGAACTTTTAACTGATCCCATATAATCTTTTCCTTGCTCTCAATCTCCAGTCCTGAGCACAGGCAGTCAGCCTGTTTTTAAATATGAGGCAAGAATGAGAAAGATTGTGTAATTTCAGTGAACAGACTTCTGGGAGCCACTATTCTCCCTTGGGGAGGATTCAAATGAGTGATTTTCCCTGGCAGCTTCCAGACAAGTAATTCACTGATTCTGAGGAATCTATAAAACAATGTCCCAAGAGTTCATTGATCTTTTCTAATCATGGAAGAAGCCTTATTCTATTGACTGAAATTAGAATACTTTGTGAAATGGACAAGGCAGGATTTAACACCCATTTGAAAAGAGTAACAGTTAAGCAACATCACCTCCATTTCAGTCTTAAATCAGCAAAAGTGATGAAATAATGTTTGACTTCCCCTTAATTTCACTTTCATTTCTCCCTGAATTCCTCAAACTTCTCCCCTGATTCAAGCTGAAGAAAAATGTGAAACCATACCGCACAAAAATGAATATAAAATAAAAACCTTATAAATCTAAAAAATACATAACTAAAAAATGTATAAAAGTCTATACTAAATCCCATCATATTGATAAAAAACATATTATTATTAATAAATATGAAAATCATTGTGCACTTTTGTGAAATACTGAAAATATTTTACATCATAAATAATTACAACTATTATATATAGTTATATTTCTTATTCAAATTTTCTTTTTTATTCCTTTGAGACTGATGGGTATTTATTCTTTCTTTCTTAAATATTAAATTGAGGTAAAACTATTTACAACACTCTTTATGTTGTCCAGAAGTATATGGATGATACCTTTTCAGATGTGTGTAACCAAACCATTCACACTGCCAAGACACCATATTCCTCCATTGGGTCCCCTTTTCATATAGAGATGTCTGAATTATAAGAGCTTATTTTTTCTGAGTTATTTTATATAGGTTTCCATAATAACCTACTCTTCCTCTATTTTTATCATGTGTCTTCCACAAAGATTCATGCTCCTTAAATAGTGATAATGTAAGCTTCATCACAAAATTAGCAGCAACGCAGCACTATATTGAATTTTTAGAATCCAGGTAACTTTCTTCACTTATTTAAGTATACTTCAATTGTATTAGTGTAATTTCTGGTGAAAGCATATATAATTCAGGATTTGTGTACATTAGCAGTCCCCACCTTTTTCATCTCCTTCCCTCTGAAAGTACTTAAGACTTTCTTTGATTTTCATCACACTCAACATTTTGAGAATACTGGTGAAGTATTTTATACCTGTGATTTGGGCTTGCTTGATTCATCTGTCAGCTTTATATACAACATATTATAAATATTTATTTTATATTTATGAATGTTTTATCAATATGTTGGGATTCAAATTGGATTTTAATAAATGTTTTTATGTTTATATAGTTATCTGAAACTATAAAGCTATAGATTTTCCTTTGTCTTAACAACGTTTTGTGGGAGACACTTTGAACTGGAAATTGTATAGTCATTATTGCTTTGTATTTTGTAACAATTTTCAGTCTCTATCACTTTAAATATTCATCTTGTTTCAGATTAGGCCAGTGGGCTCACCATCATTTGCCTTTACCTCTTTTTGACATCAACTCAATATTCTTTTAGCACTGTTTGAATTTTGCTACAACATAACTTCATCTTACTTCAACCATTCTGGCTTTGTAATCATTCATTTCCCCAAGATTCATACTGATTACTATTGAGAAACTAAACTTAGTATGCCAACTGGGTCACTCAGAGAACTGAGTTAGGATGCTGCCTTAGGATTTTCCACATTAAAATGCATGTAACTTTATTACTTAAAAAGGTGTGAATAAAAAATATCCTAAGACCAGAAAAAGTAGAAATCAGGTATAGGAATAAGAGATTCCAATCTAGATCATCCCTACCTGGCACCTCTGGCTGTACACTTTCTTCTCTAAAAATAATCAGAGAGTCACAGAAATTCAGTCATAAATTAAACCCCATGTGCCCATGAGCTTTATCATTTCTGCATAAAACTCCTAGTCTTCTGACATCCCTAGTCACCAACACTAAAATTAGATATAGTTATTCAATGCAATTTTGTCCCATAAGATAAAGAATCAGTATCTATTGTGCTTAGTTTATAACATTAAAGGAAGTTATATAATATTTTATCTTCTCAAAAGCAGACAAAGACTACCATCAGTATTTAGGGACTATAAATATCTTAAAAATATTCTTAATCCTCTATTAATGTCTGTTGTCTCTAACTCAAATATCAATGGTTCCAGATTGTCCTCACTGGTCTTCCTGGCCTAGAACATGACTGTGCCTGGCTTCCAATTACTTTTTCTTCCATTTTATGCTATATACTTTTTTTTTTGAAACTGCAAGGTGCTCCATGTGATCCTAACTGTGCTCAGCCTTCCCAAGTCCATGTTCTACTCTTTGGCCATGCTGGCCCTCAGAGACCTGTGCATTAGGCTGTTCACTATGTGTACAGTGCTGAGGATCCTATTCGGGCTCGTTCAAGATATCAGCTTGGATTCCTGCATCACCCAGTCTTACTTCATCTGTGGTCTCTCCTTCATGGAATTCTTTGTTCTCCTTGCTATGGCATTTGACTGTTACATGGCCTTTTGCAACACAGTACTCTTCTCCCTCTATCCTGTACAATGACAAATCATGAAATTGAGGTGGCAATCTTATGTAGGAGGTCCCTACTCATACCTTCAGTCATCATTCATCCAAGATTCTTAGATTACTCTTCCTCACATTCTTTCTCATTCTTTCTTCCTGCAACAAGATCTAATTCAAATGGTCTGCTCAGACATCTGATTCAATTACATTTTGAACTGATACCGGTGATCAGTAGCAACCTGTTGCTAGATGCAGTGCTTATACTTATCTTCTATATCATGATCTTGTATGTCATCCTAGCTATTGCTCCAAGTACTTGCAAACTAATGCTTCTTATATATGTGCTGTTTTGGTTTTCTATGTGTTATATTTACATAATAAAATTTTATTCTGTATTTACAATGTCAGTTGCACATTAGACAGGGAAATGTGATGATAAATTAAACAAATTTTTCTAGATTTATGTATAACTATTAGGTAGATATACACAGTAGAGAATTCTATTTCCTTAGTTAAATATTAGTACAAATTGTATTTGTAGCATATATTCACACTAGGCCATCCTTCAAAAATACCTTTTGCAACTTATGTCATGAAAAGTCAATGAAATAGTAAAAAAGAGTCAGCTAAATGTATGAGTGTTTATTATCACATAAGATAAAAGTTAAAATATGTTGAATAATAAATAATAAATCATTTAACCTTCACTGTAATTCATGCGACTATATTTGCATTTTAATATATGATTTCAACTGTTCAGATTACATGGAATACAAATAACAATATTGACCATAATAGGGGACATCAGTTATGTCATTCTAAGTAATATCTGAAAGACACACAAGCCTAATCTTGGAGAATGAAGATATTCACCTATATAGGTAAAGAAGAAAAGACAAAGATTAGGAGCAGAAAAGTTAGCTTTTGAGAAATGAATAAATCCTTGTATGAAAATAATGTCAAAAATTATATACAGAAAATGTTCACTTTTGGTATGGGAGAGATAATAATTGACCATATTAAGAATCACAGAGTATACTTTTGACGACAAAACCAAGGACATATTCTGTAGAAGAGATAACCATGACTTCTGTGTAAAAGCCCAATCCAAACATTAATAAAATGAAACTGAAATTGGTGAAAATGGGCCAGAAACCTTCAACCAACAGTTCAAGGCAAAAAAAAAAAAAAGGAAAAAAAAAAAAACAGCACGTTTTAAAATGTGGCTTCTGCCACCCATATTCTTTCAGATTCTTACCACTCATGTGTAGCAGTTGCCAGACTTGACACAGGGTTTTATTAGCAAGGAAAATTAACCAGGAAAGCAAAAACTCAAACAAAGAGTCTTTAATGCCATAAGTGGCCAGTCATCTTGCCTTGTCACCATTTTTAGTCCCAAAGTTCTCAAAGACACATATCCAAGATGGTGCTCTTTTGCCTCTATAAACCTGAGGTAGGCACTTTGCAAAATCCAGTCTCTCTTTTTCTGTCTTCTCTTTGCTTCCCTCTCCAGTGTTCCAAACTGTTCAGCTTCTCCAAGTCTCTTTGAAATTTTTCAAGAAATGCTATGGTGAGATTTTTTCATATGTCTCATGCATTTCTTTTCTATTTTTGTCTTATTGACCACATTATCCTATAGAGGCTACCCTAAAATATTATTGTGTAATTCAGCTTCTTTCCACAGATAAATTTAGTCAGTTTGGGGATGTTATTATCAGATGCTCCAATTTTATAAATCTGTGTAAAATTTTCATATAAAGTCTATACTTTATAAATTTAGAATTCTATTTTTCTCTTACATATTGAAATTGGTGTACCATTAATACAAAAAATTCTTTAATTCCTCAGCATCTTTTCCATGTAGAATCTATATTGACATTCTATGTAGCATATTCTTTAGAATATTTCTGTCTTGCTCATAGAACAATTTATCTTTATAAATTAAATACCTGCTTTCCAACTTAATGTCATTTCATTTTCATATTTAAAAGACACAAAAGTGTAAAAAGTCAAAGCACATTTTTATGACTGGGACATAGAAATTGCAATATCTAAGAGGCATTACCATTCCTGAAATTTCATTCTACTTTTGATTATATATGGTGGTGAATTCACTGTGAAATGGTACAGGTGGGTAAGGTAGTTCATCTAGTTTGTGCAAAAAAACAAAAGGTATATCTAGCTTGGTGTTTACTTAAATTTCTTCAAACCAATACTAAGACAATATAACCAGTTAAGAACAGTGGTTTTAGAACTTTTATACAGAGAACTGCTATGCCTGTTTCACAAATTTTAACAAAATTTCAGATTTCTCTACTATCTCCATCCATCCATCCATCCATCCATCCATCCATCCATCCATCCATCCATCCATCCATCCATCCATTCATGACCATTCCTTCAAATTCTCATTTTTGTTCTGTGCCTAAATCATGTAGATTCAGATCTGAGAACCTTCCTCATTTCCTTGTCTTATTCCATACTGACTTTTCTCATTTTCATGCTCATATATTTCTGGAATTTCATCCTCCTTATTTCTCAAATTTAAATGTTCCTGCATCCCAATTTATGCTTGAGTAAACAACATACATAAATTTATTGGGGAAGGATATTCCCAGACATATAGAACCTGTAGCTGTAGTAATTTGTACTTTAGAGCATGAAGACCACATACGTCGACTAGAGTTCTCTACTTTCCCATGTGAATAACTTACATAAAATGGTTCAAATCATGGATTCTAGAATTCAAATCTCATTCCCAGCTCTGGGCCTTCTATCAAGTAATTAAATTGGTTGCTTTTAATTTATCTTAACTCGGTGTATTTTGGAGGCATCCTTCATCATATAGAAAATAAAGATAACCATCTGTAAATCATGCTTGTGATTTGTGAACACAATGAAAAACTATATGCTAAAAAATGAGGCATAAATAGAAGCACAAAATATCTGTATGGTTAATAATATTCATTCCATTCAATATTTCTTCATTAAGGAATGTATTTTGGAGTTCTATGTTTTTTGAAAATGATTCAGCAGGCACCTTGTCCTTCTCTATGATTTTTTACCTGTTCCTGTTACTTCACCACCTAACAAATATTTCACATTATTCACTTTTCAACTCAAGCCTCACTTTCTCTATGAACAACCTTTTACTTCCTTAAATAGAAGCCACCTTCTTTTTGTGAGTCCCACTTTTGGAAAGGGTAGAATGCAGAATTATTAAAATCCATTGAAAATTTAATGAAACAATTACAACTTGATTTTTCCTTAAATGATTACTTATATAAATATATAATCTCTAATGCTGATGCAAGTACACATTCTCTGTTACCACATAAATATCTGAGTAAAAGAATGGAGGGCTTAGATCAATAAAACAGAGGAATCAAGGAAAATGATAAGAAGTTATGTATCTTAAATTATAAGTTTACCCATTTTTACTAGTACAGTTTTACCTTTATATGTGGATCTGTACAAAAACATGTAACTATCTTAATTGAAGATTTGAAAATAATTACTCCCCTCTACAACTCTGAGCAAAGTGAATAGGAGCTAGCTACTTAATCAGAGTAAGTTCAGTGAACACTCCTGATGTCTTAGCTCAACTTTTAGGTAAAATAATAATCTCCCTTTCTGCAAGTCTTTTCAGAGCTGATACTTAGAGTAATCCCACATATAATTAAAGGTCAATTCCCTACTCTCTCTTGTATCACCAAGACACCTATGAGAATACAAACTCACAACCTTCTTTGTCCAACCTTATATACATGCTTACTAATGTTAATGTAGCATTTTGTGCAAATAAATTCATCTAAGGGACAAACACAGGAAAATAGCAGTACCAGGACCTGGACAAGAGTCGTGAGACAACTTTAGTTAGACCTCTGACTTTTACACTTGTACACTACTTTCTAGGCTAAATTCTAAAAATTATATTCATAAACATAATCTTAAATTACAAATTCCTTCTTGAAATTTTAAGACATACATTCTCTTACCACAAGTACTTCAATCTTGTTCCTGGAACTTCCCATTAATTTAATACATCTAATAGTAATCTACAGAGCTCAATTGAAGTCACTGTTATATCATTGGTGAATGAGAAGCCAAATACAAACACAAATGGCTACTTGTGAATCAAGGGACAGTGTCTGATAGAGGACAGGACACTGTGGGTTCCTCCTCCTGTGTGCACAGTTGCAATAAACCTTAGGTTTTAACAACGTTTAGTTTCATAAGGAAAAAAAGATTAATGCAGCCAGCCACAGGGACCAGCTACTTCAACTAGGTAGTGACCACCAATCAAGTGAAATGGTGCTAACCTCTCAGTAGGAGTGCTGAGGAAAACAAAGGTGCTCAGGAGACATTGCCTGGAGTTTAACTATCAACATACACCTGGATACACCAGGCTCAGTTGTGCTGATATCAGAGAGTGATGAGTTTCTGCAAAGGTCTCAGCGTCTCTTCTTCAGTGGTCAGTCAGCTGCTTGGTGTGGCTGCTGGTCCCCCTTCCTTATCCAGAAGCTAGGAAAAGAAGTCTTCTCTTCTCAGGCCTGGTTCACACGGCCTCTCCAGAGACACCTAAGTCAAAATCAGCAAGACAAACTCCAACGCAGAGTTCAAATTTCCAACCTCTTTAGCTTTCATCAGGCACATTCAGCTTATGCTTACTAAAAGTCAGAAGTTACAAGGCCAGGCCAAAGGCCCTGGGCCTCAGGTCTCTCGTGGCCTCAGGGCCTAGCCTCCATCTTTTCTCCTAAATGACTGAATTCCTTTCTTTATTCCTCAAGCCTCTTTATACCTTTCTTTCCAAGTTTCTGCCACAGACTCCTAAGGGTTAAGTCCTGTCAGTCAGGTATGCAAATCAAAGTACTACCTAGCTCTCTGTGAAATTTGCAAGTCTATAGTCACAGGAAAGTAGCTAGTTCTTTATGAAATGTATGTGTCAATTGTTAATGGCACCAGAGGGGTTAGGCACTCCCAGTGTCTTGAGGGCTTCCTTCTCTGACTTCCAGGTACTTTGTCTCTCAGGTTTTCTCTTCTGGGTCTTTTCCTCTGGGTTTTCTCCTCTGCTTCTGGGTCTTCTCCTCTGGGTGTACTACTTTTCTCCTCTTGGAGACCCAGGCTTAATATACCCTAGCATGTCCACACTAGAGTCACTTTCATGGTTAAAGTAACATAACAATTGGGAGCACACCCTAGAATTCCTTGACAGGATTTAGATTAAGACAACCATAACTGTTGCCTATTCCTGCTGGGTAACAGCATATTTACTTCCCATTTCTAGTGGATATTTACAAGTATTATAGAGGCAACTTGAATTCAGAGCTTTTTGTTAGGTTTTACTATCTCTTTTTGTAAGCAGCACTCTATCACCATTTCTTTGAATGACAAGCTATGGATTGGCTATCAATAACCAGAAATTGATAGGGTGTGCCCCCCCCCCATTGTCTCCTGTTTAAGATTGCAGATTTCAAGGACAGGTAATGTTAAAATGGGGGAATGACCTTAGCTGGAATTTCCCTTCAGGGGGATGCAGGGGGAAGAAAGAAGTGAAATAGTCAAGGTGAAACAGATTTCCTGGAAGGCGGGAAATCAGGGTATATAAAGGGTGTGCAAACA
>PVHY01010361.1:0-52233 GCA_004024945.1 Uropsilus gracilis | reverse complement strand
CAGAGGACCCAGCCGGGTCCTTCTTCCGAGGCCCCAAACCTCCGCGCCTGATCCCAATCTCCAGGCTCTCGCTCTCACTCCACTCTCCACGCTCCTCTCCAAAATTGTGTCCCTACACTCCACCTCCCCTCTTTTTTATCCTTCTCCCTGCTTCCTATTGACCATCCCCCCTTGGTGTGTTACCTCCCTTTTCCCTCTGCGCCCGACTTCGACCTCAGGACCCTACATTATATAACCCCAGTCTGCCCTGGTTACTTTTAGAGTAACCACTTTACTCTCCAAGGGGGGAACTGGCCTCAGGCTAGTTTTAGTCTCTGTTTTTCAGATGCAGGTGTCTGCAATGTCCATATTTGGAACTGGGTTCATCTTTGGGTCCCGGCTTCACTATGATGACAGTCACTTGCTCAGGGCCTCTCTGGAATAAAATAACAACTGGGGTTCCTAGTGAATGTTAAAGGGGAATGTTCTCCCAAGTTTGCTTAACTTGTTGGCATAGTTGGTATAGTTCAGTTCCAGAGATTGCAGGGCTGATATCCCGACTTTCTTTCTGGCATGATCACTCTAACGAGAGACTGGCCTCAGATCTTAGCTACATGGTTTTTCAGTAGACCCTCTCATGCATCTAATCTCTCTGACTTCTGGAAGGGTTCAATTCTTTGAAAGAGTTCACCTGATTAGGGCAGGCTCACCTAGCTTCTAATTTCTTATAGTTAAATCGAATTAAATAAGTAATCTAACCAAAGGAGTAATTTCCTTTTACATATAAGAGTATATGTAAACAGTATATACACTGTTTACAGTGTATACAGTATACATCAAGGAGTAGAAATCTTCGGACCACTTCAGAATTCTGCACCAGACAAAAAGGAAGTCAAACTGGTCTCTCTGCATCCAGTTTTCCTTTTATTATCAGTCACCATCCAAGACCATATATATATAAAATATACTTTTGCTTTACCATGAGTTAACGCCCTCCAATGTTTTTCCCATTTTACCAAGAATGAATCCAACTTTCTTGCCATGCCTTCTAAAGTTCTCTAGATTGGTCCCTACCCAAAGGGATGTTTGCCATGAAACTAATGAAGTTTAAACTCTAAGACACTCACTCGCAATGGTCCTTGATAGTACTTATAATTACCACAAATATTCACTGAGTTTATAGATTATACTATAAAAAATACTTATGAGTACAAGTACACAGGGAGGTTATAGAATATGTTATCTGAGGAAAGAGTCAGGTTGTAATCAGGAAATATATATATATATATATTTATTTATTTATTTATTTATTTATTTATTTATTTATTTTTTTTTTTTTTGAGACTAGGTCTCGCAATTTTTGCCTGCAGAACCGCAGGCTCATGTTGCCCAGGATACCACAGACTCAAGCAATCCCCAGCCTCAGTTTCCCATGTAGCTGGGATTACAGGCATGTGTCACCATGCCCAGCTATTTTTTTTGGAACTAGGTCTCGCTAGGGGCCCCAGGTGGGACTTGAACCACGATCCCTAGCCCTGGCTGCTTCATAGGCTGAAGGTTACAGGCACAAGCCACCATGCCCAGCTAGGAAATATTTTTATTTAAACATTAGTGATTAATTGTCCACTAATGTTTGATCAAAGAAATTTTCATAAACTATGAAGCTATTTGATGAAAGAAATTTAAATATCCAAAGAATTGGTAATTTTATTTCTTTCATACTTTAATAAATATCCACAAAGTGACATCATCCAGGTAGTCAAATAAAATGTTCCTCACACATATTTAGTACTCCAAAATAATTTGTTATTCTTCTGACAAAGCAGCTTTGTGGAAGCTTTGTAAATCAGGTAGGAATTTGCAAAACCCCAGAGCATGATTCTGAGGGACAGACAGAAGAAGGTCTTTGCCTACTAAAACCAGTCTACAAAGACTGGCAGAGGCATTTGGTTTACTAACAAGAAATTCAAAATAATAATCTGAAAGAAACTGAATGAAAAGTAAGAGAACATGGATAGATAATCATAATGAGGAAGACAGTGCATGAACAAAATTAGAAGTTTAAATTTAAAAAATAAAAAATAAAGATAAAGATAAAAATGTGCCAAACAGAAATCCTGGTGTTGAAGAATACAGTAGAACTAGAAATATCCAAAAAGAGTACCAATGAAAGGTCTGACTATGTAGAAGAATCAGCAAACTCAAACACAGATCATTTGAAATTAGCCAGTATGGGAGTAAGAAAAGAATGAATGAAGAAGAGTGAAGAAAGACTAAAAAATTTTGTAGATACCATTAGGAAATTTTGTAGATACCATTAAGCAAATGTATACGCATATCATGTGGATTCAGGAAGAATAGACTTTTTGTTTAAAGAAATTATAATGAAAATTTCTCAAGCTAGAGAGTGCTGTGGACGGCCAGGTACAGAAAGAGCAAATGATCCTCAAGCTATTCCACTTCCAGATATACGTCCAAAGAAATTGAATTGAGATAATGAAGAGGTAATTGCAACTTTATGTTTATTCCTACAGTATTTTCAATAGCTAAACATGAGAACAATGTAAGTTTTCACTGATGGGTGAATGGGTAAATAAAATGAAAGATAAATAATAGGGAGTGAGACTAGACAGACAGATAATTATCCAGCCATGAAAAAGAATTGTTGCCATTTGCAAGAATATAGAGAGCATTTCTTGATAACATTATGCTAAGTGAAGTAAATCAGAGAAGGAAAATAGTGTATGTGGGATCTAAGATTTTAAAAACAAATAAAATAACAGACCAAACTTGTGGAAAACAGTGCAGAATAGTGGTTGCAAGTGGGTGCGAGAGGGAAGATATGGGGTGATGTTGATCAAAACTACAATCTCTATTTTAGAATAATTTTTAAGGAATCTAATCATATTCAACATGATGCATACAGATAAAACATTCTATTATATACTGGAGGATTTGCTAAGAAAGTAAATTTTAAAGGTTATTATCAAACACATACACAAAAACATCTGCAATTATATAAGCTGGTATATGTGTTAAGTGACCTTATCAGGGTAATCATGTCATAACACATAGATGTATCAATCATGTTATGCACCTTAACTTGTACAATAGTTTGTGTGAACTATCTCTCAATAAAGCTGGAAACAGTTTAAAAAATATATTCCATGTTCATATTTAAATTTATATCTGCTCCACTTTCTAATACTGTTCCTTCAATTTTATAAACTTCGGGAATCAAATGTATCTGTACATATTCCTTCCTGTGCCTACTCTTCCCCTCACTAAGACTCCAGTCACATTGATTTATTTTTTCCTTATTGATTGGCAAAGTTAAATCCCAATTTATATTTCCTATTCTCTCTGCTTAAAATGTACTTCCTTATGCTCTATGCAGACTGAATTCTCTCAATAATCATATGTCAGCTTAAATCTAATATACAAGCTAACATCCAAATCAATCTCAACTCTAGCACTTAATGCAAATATCTCTGTTAAGGACCATTGTTCATTTCCCTTAAAGTACTTATCACTCTCTAAGATATCTCATTGCCCCCTTTTCAGGGATCCATGTAATGACATCAACTAGATTGTGTGCTTTGCAGTTGTAGAGATCTTATTCAATAATATATTCCTGTAGCTTAAACCAGTGCAATAGCACAGTGGCCAACAAACATTAGGATAAATTTTTCCCGTCTGAACTTCTGGTTTTATTTCTAACTGTTGCCAGAGAAATGAATTTTCCTGGGAGTGTATTTTGGTATTAGTGTGATCAGAGAGTTTGGTAGCCTGGATTTTGTCCTTCTTTCATGATTATACCATACTCTAAGGAGACAATCTTGACAGAAAAAAGACATAAAAGGACAGCAACAAATAAATAATGAACATCCCCCTCTTTCCATTCTCACCTTGCCCATCTATGTTCTTATTAGCATGCACGTTGTCCTTTAGCTAATCCTTAAACTACAGTAAATAAGTCTTCCCCAGGTTCTTCCTGTTCACATACACCATAAAACAACCAGGCTGTCTGAAAGGCTACAACTGGAAACTGGAAATATTCACTAATTTTTAGATTGTTGTCAGTCCCTGATTACGTCATCAATTAAAATGCAACTATTTACTACTTGTACAATTATGTGTATCTATGTCTATCATTTATCATATATCTATCCATCTTTTATCTATCTATAAATGCATAAAGGGATTATAAAGAAGGTTCTGTAACAAGGATATCATATCTTTTTAAAGGTCATTTGTTTAAACTTTCATTGCTCCGTTAGATTCCTATTAGTCTCTCTTCCAGTAAGGGCAATGAAGCAAATATATTCTCTTTCACTAATTTCCCCTCTTCATTTTTCTCCTTTAAAAAAAAAATGGAGATAGCATTGAAATAAAACATAATTAATTAATTCTGGGTGTGAAACAAATGACTCAATATTTACATAGTTTATGAAATGATTGTCATGCTATTTCTAGTGAGTTCTAAATTAGTTACTTCTAAAACTAAGAAGACAAGCAGAATGAGGCTCATAGAAAATGTAGTTCTTGGTTAACTTCTGAGGTACACGTGAAACCTACATGTTTCCTTTGGCAAGCTCTGCTCTGAATTTACTGGTTATGGAAGATTTACTCCTTTATTTTCCTGAAAAGAAATTAATTCCTTGTGTTCCTTTGAGGGAGTTTGCTGAGTATGGTATCTGTGTTTACCAAACCATGCTGTCATGTTCTGTTGATTCTACTTGTAAATTACCCCAGTTCAATCTGATTTTAAATCCTTCTGGATTTGTTTTTGGTAGTGAGTAATCATTTTACTACTGATGTATGCTGGCAACAGTCAGCCCCAAATCTGAGAGCCTTCAAAGCATCCTGCCTAGCTTTCCTCAATGAGTTGTTTTCTTTAACATTGGGCCTGAAATTCTATCTTATCTCTGGCCGTCTGCCACATGGTACATTATCACAGAATCAGAAGATATATGGGGATGAAAGTCTTTTATTACACATCTTTTTACTCCCAGTTCCTTGCACTCTGTCACAGAGACATGGGCATACAGAAGCATTCAGTAAAGCTTATCAGATCCATGGGAAGGTCTGCACAAAAAGGCTGCCTCCCTCTTCTGTCAGTTGGCTCCTGTGGCACACTTGAAAACTACTTTCTTTGAAATTGAAATTGGGTCAAAAGGGGCAGACCAACTAACCAACAAGCCAAAGGAAAAAAGAGTGACACTTTTAAAAAGCAGCTTCTGCTACCCAGGTTCCTTCAGGTTCATACCACCTGCAGCAGTTGCCAGTCAAATGCAATTTAAAAACAGGGTTTTATTAACAAGGGAAATTAACCAGGAAAACAAAGTCAAACAAAGTCTTTAAAGGCACACGTGATCAGTTACCTTACCGCAGTCACCATTTTTAGTCCAAACTTCCCAAAGACACATGTTCATGATGGTGCCCTTTGCCACTCTAAACCTGAGGCAGGCACTCTGCAAAGCCCAGTCTTTCTCCAGTGTCTTCTCTTTGCTTCTTTCCCAGTGTTCTGAGCTTCTCTGCTTCTCCAAGTCTCTTCAAACTTCTTCAACAAATGCTGATGCAAAAACCAGCTTTCCAAATCCTGGCTATCTCCAAGTACCAGCTTTCCATACCAACTTGCTGCGATGCCACACTCTCCACACCAGCCACTCCTACCATGGCTCTTTGCCACCACCAGCTCAATCTTCCAGGGGGCTTCTGCCCAGCCTGGTCACTTGGGCTACCGGCCCACCATTCTCATGTCTCTCCTTTCCCAAAAGTCTCTCCTACAGTCTGCTCCTTGACTTTTATCTCCTTTTTTTTTTTCCTCCTGGAGACTTCCAACCAATTTCCCCTCACATACCCTCTTGGTGTTTCATTTTCTCTTCCCCACCCAGCATTTGCAACAAAGTGAAAGATGGAAATCCTTATTCTGTTTAGGACATCTTTTACCTCTTGTGTTTTTCAGACACAGCTAATGGCATCAGTGCCTAAATTTTAATAATTTTAATAATTAATAATAATATTAATAATTGCTTTATGCTGTTAATGTATGGATGTTGGTTAAATAGAATTAGACAAGTTAGTCAAAAAAACATTATTAAGAAACCGCATTTGGTGCCTTTTGGTCAATTTCAAATGCTTTTAGAAAAATAATAGGTGTTACAAAGTGTCAATATTCCAGCTCTCATCTGCAACAGGAAATGAGAGGTAGATTTCATTCAGTCACTCATCTGACTAAATTTCTTTTCAGTTTAAAGACCTGAGTCATTTTAGTGCCTGAGATGGCTCTGTAGGTTTTGTCCTGTCTTTCTGGGGGAGGAGAACTATGGTGATATTGGGGCCATAGTATCCATAGACACTGTTTCAAACGTGTACATTAAGCTTTCCAGTTAAACTGTAGGGGATTTTATCTTGTTTCTACACAGGCCATATTCTAAATGGAGTCTTTCAAGTTTAGGCATTTTTAGCTGAAGCTTAGCTACACTGAACTTTGCTCTTACCCTAACAAAGCTAGTCGGTGATGGAGATATGGATTTTCGTTTTGTCTACACTTAAAATTGAGCCCTCCTTTGATTTTTCATGCAGCACATGCATGTAAGATGAACCCTTGTATAAGAGTCTGGGTTCGCTAAGGTTTCTGAGCAGAGCAAAGGATTAGGAGAAGACCCCCATGGACAATCTTCTGTACTCACTCAGAGTCCTATCTGTTGCTCGGATGATTAATGCAGAACCCCTATCTGTGAGAATAAGCAGGTATCAAGAGACACATTAGACATCTGTGAATAAATGTCATCAATGCTCTAACATCAGTCAGCATATCTATTATTGACAAAATGAAACCATATTGCATCATTCCAATTCCAGCCCATCTAGAAAATGCCTATGTTGAACAAGGGTTTTAAGGTACATAGCACTGTCTTGACTTTATAAGCAAAGCCTATGATAAGAGTTTTCAACCTCCATGATAAAATTCCCTATACTTCTTATTTACTAGAATGTGCAAATGATCCCTAGTCAAATGCTATGAGTACGGTGGGCAGTAATCGTATTGGGTAATAATAGTCATAGATGGTAAAACTTGTTCCTTCCACTTGACAATCCCTTCCTCAGAACCCCAAAAACTATGTCTTCTGGACAAATTTAACTGTTTTTGTTTGCCAGCTCAGGTATTTTCTCTTTTTGTCATCCCATTGTATTTTCTTTTAAAAACCATTAAATACCTTACCTGATGGAACTATAGTCATTATAATCATTCCTTCACATTCCTTACATCATTCCCCCTACTTTACCTTTCATTCCCTGAGGGCAAAAAGTATGTTTTTCACCAATTTATTCTTGCCACCTAGCAGAATTCTTGGCATTGAATTTGGAGTTTAACCATTAAGTACACAAAACATTTTTACATATTTTATGTCATTTCATAACATAACAATCCTCACTCACAATAATCTTGTGGGTAGATATTAATATCCCCATGGAAAAGTTGAGGAAATTAAGATTTAGGGAGCTTTAGTAAGTGGGACAAATTTGACTCTAGTTAAGATCTTCCAAAAAGTGCCATAAATTTGACTCTAGCAAAGATCTTCCAAAAATCAGACCCATATTCTTTCCAATATGCCACCGTTGTCTTTTGAGATGCCATTTTTTTCTAAGAGAAGAAATGGTTACTATAGCCATTTTGCAGGTTAAGGAAATCAGACCCTGAATCACTGCCAGATCAGGCAGTTTTCCGACAGCAGCAGGAACCAAGAATAGGAAATCGGCATTATTATTCTGTCTTGTAGCCCATTCATTTGCATGAAATTTACACCATGTGTTCCTTGATTAAATAAGCTTACAAATAAGATGAACATGGGCCAACATACCAGTTTAAACCCTCCTCACAGTTGCCAGTAACAAAATCTAGTATTGTGCTGGACATAGAAGGATTTATAAGAAGTATTATTTCCTTTCTCCTTTTTCCTACCACACTTGGGAAATATCAAATACTTATGATGACATCTCACCACAATAGATAAATTCTCTTGTCTTCATCCTCACTGATTTCACTATCATATTTTTGTGTTGGTACAATTGGACTTACGTATCCCCATTCTAAATTTTACAACCTCTGAAACCAGCTTCTGAACTTCTATTTTAATTTAGAATTGGGTTGAGGTTTTCAGTAAAGGCAGGTCTAGTCTATTCAGTTCCTTGGTTGATGATTCTTAGTACTACCCAGGGAACCTGAAATATTCAGGACATGGAGGACATTGTTTTTACCCAAACAAGCTGAGATCCTTCAAGGATACGTCAGGATGTTCTGGGGCCTCCAGAGCTGGAGTGCATTTCTCACCTCTGCTTCTTCAGTTTTCCAGTAGTTCTTGACATCTGCCCTTTTACCCCTGGCTAAAAGCTCAGGGATCATAGAGGACTTAACCTGTTTTGACGTATACAGCAGTTTGCAGGATTCAGCCTCCATGTGATGAGGTTGAGCAAAAAACAAAGCTCAATCCATGTGGTCTCACTAAGAGTGTATGTCAAAGCAAAACAAAAACAACCAAAAAATATTTCCCTCTTGAAGTTGCCTTGGCTCCCATTTTGGAAATTAGATATCAATTCACCTCTAGTAATGAACGGTCTGTTTGCCTTTAGGATCAGTAAATTACCAGTGAAATTTGAGAGCCAATGGAAATTGGCAAAGATGAATCAAAATCTGAAAATAAGAGTCAAATAATATTAAGATGCCCAGACTTTAGAATGAGTAAGAGGTTGTCCTGACCTAATTGTTATATTTACTGATGATATCAAGAAAAAAAAAGACTTTGAAGGAAGTCTGTAGTCCGCTAGAGATTTTATAATTTCAAAATTGCAGAAACTTGAGAACTGACCGAGAATAAGAATGAGGGACAAAGGCGGAAGAAAACCAAGTAGAACTTTTCATAAACGTAGCACAAATGTAGTGTAATGTAATGCAATCAAATGAAATCATAATCCCTTGAGAAGGAAGAGTATTTTTTGTTGTGCCTGGTCTATATCTTCCCCACTAGCCAGCTGAGGGAAGTGATTGGCCAATGCCTGCAAGGACATAAAGTCAGTGAGTGATCACCTATTCGCAAAAGACAGTTCATGATTACTAGTCTAAAATGGTTTTCAACTTTCAGAACTGAACTGGAAATAATTGCCTTCCAAACTGTTAAGGAGTAAGTGTTGAGCAATAGGCAAGTATATTTTCCCCATGATGTTTGTGGGCTTTCCCTTCCATTCTTGCCCAACCTCTGCCTCACTGGAAAACCTGGAGAGAGATCTTAAAGAGTAAGGGCCACATATATGCTTTCTTAGCAAGCTGTTTACATAAATCAGCATCCCAGACTCTCCGAAGCAATCATGGTGCTATAGAATCAGCGTACGTATACTTTACAGCAAAGGGTCTGGGTTCGACTTGAATCAGTATCTATATGACCTTGTGTCAAATCAATCTCTTTCAGCAGCCATATGATAGTGTATAAAATAGCAGTGAGGTAATAATATTAGCTTCAAAACTCATTCATAAGGCATGAAAGAATAGCATGCATGAATATACCTTCTGAGCTATTTTCACTCTTATTTGATACACTGACCAGATCAAAAAGGAACTTATGAAATCCAAGTTTTACATGTCTGATCTTGGTAGGAAAGAATGAGTAGTTTCTAATATTTGGAGAATTAAATGTGTGGTATCTAATATTTGGAGAATTAAAGTGAGATTAAAGTGAGCACACTGAGAAGTATGACTACATGAAATGTAGAACTTCTCTAAGAAAACTGGAAGAAATCATTATTAGAAAGATATGAGAGGTGAAGAACTCCTGTAAAGTTTTGGAACAATTTTCGGGGGGGGGGGAGAACAGAGTCACAAAAAGCTAGCAGCATACCTGTAAACAAGGTTAGCCCTCATCTATAGGGAAATGGCAATCACCTGAGCCTTGCTCTCTTCTGCCCCATCTATACATGCAGTGTAGACACCAGCATTGAGGTGCCAAAAGACAAGAGCTCTGTGATGGGGCAAGTGAGGATGCAATGCTGCAGGGATTCATGTGGCCCAGAGGTTAAGGTGCAGGGCTTGGTTAGGAAGGGCCAGCTTCTAAGGCAGCACCTGTGCTCATCATGCCTGGCTGCAGCCAGCATTATCAATCATCCATTTTGAGAAGCCTAGATGCACCACCCAGGTGGAAAAAGAATTAACTTGGTGAAATTGCTGCTGATGAAAATACACTGGTGGGTTTCAATGATTCTATCTAAATTTGCCTCTATTAAATTCACATGTGCAGTAAAGCCGTTGGCGCCTCATATCAGTTACAACATGTGGATTTTGGAAAGTGAGAGCATGGCAAAAAAAGGAGAGGGGTGCCATTGTAAATGTGCTTTGTAAGCAGGTCTAAATCATCAAGGAGGACTATTTCCCCCTTGGGGATGTGTACATGGGTCCATGCGCACACACCTTAAAATGTACGCTCTTCACTTCTGCCATCCCTCAAAAACAAAAACAACAACAACACAAAAAAAACAGTACCATTGACCTCTCTCCCTTAACAGAATATATCAAAGCAACATTTCCCCCTATTACTCATTTGGTTCAAAGTTTCAAAGCAGTATTAGGGGGCAGTACAGTAGGAAGTATACGAAATTAAAGATTCTATTTTTTTTACAGGAACATATCATCTGCACTAAAGCTTGGAAGGAATTTTGCCTTTGTTTTTTCCCCCTATTCCTTCTCCTCCAGAAAAAATACTCTGGCTGATTGGCCATATTTTCATGAATGTCAGAAACATTCATTAGTTTTATAATAAAGGAAAGGTTGAATTCATTATATGATAATAAGAACAATTGATAATCTCTACTCAAAACACCAAATGGTTTTCCTTTTATCAGCTCCCCCTTGAATAAGAGTTGCCAGTAATTAACTTTGTTAAGGAAAATCATAATGTGTCCATGTACAAGAAAGGAAGACTAAACAAGGATTTAGTTTTCACTATTCATGTTTCTGAGAGGCTCACCTTCAGAAAAAAGATAATACAGTCTTTCTGGGTAAGAGCATTTTCTCACTGTGTCTCCCTATTACTTTTAGAATTATATAACCATATTCATATTATTAATATAAAACAGTTATTATTTTGAAAGCTGAATTATGCAAAAACTGACTGCCATTTTATATAATTATCTCTGTATCTTCACATGAACTCCATAAAATTGAAATTATCAACATAGCTTAGAGAAGAGAAATGTCTCATGAAACAGCTCTTCTCTGGCCACAAACAATAAAGTAGAGACAACATTTGAATCCACAATTTCTAGCTGTAAAGGTTGTATTCTGAAATATTGTACAATTCCATCAAAAATGCGTTCATTGATGACTTGTGGTTAATTATCTACAGGTTCACACCCCTCCCCATATATGATAGGATAATATCCCTCTCTTTCACAAGCCAAACTATTGTAAAGATGATAATTTCTATTAGATGGAAAAACTTAAGCATTTGCTGACATCCCCAAAAACATCCTACCAAATTATTCCCAAATAACACATAAAACCCAAAATAATACACATGTAGATTTTCATAAAAGTGACATAGGATGACATGAATTTCCAATAAGTGGGGGATACCTGTATAATACATAAACAACTGTTAATTAGAAAAAACAAGGAAACCTAAGTTGTATTTGTGGCCAGAGTACTGGACCCTTTGGCTATAGCACCTGCATGTTTTGCATGGTATGTCACTGCCACTAGCTGGTATCCCCACAGGAAAGACAGTTTCCCAATCTTGGTGTCTAAGTCTGGAAGCCTGGGAAGGATATTGGCAAGAAAAAAACAAAGGCATTGACTTCAACAAGCCAGAAACAGTTTGGAATAATGCGCTTTCTTTTGAGTTAATCATTTGTTCTAGAGGATCATCTTCTGATTTGGGGTTATTGCCTCTGAATACTGGACCTGAATGCTGATGTTTCTTGCCCCAAACACCAGAACAACTATTATTAAATCCTCTTAACTTCAGCAATCTTGTTACCCAAGGAAGAAAAGTTTTAGCTTCACTAACATTCCTCATAAAAGGTTGGATGGTTTGATGTGGACTGGAATATCAGACATTTCATAAATGGGTCAAGCAAGAATGATAGATGAAGATGTGTACTACACTCAACTATTTAAATATCCAGAGCTAAATATTTGTATTTACAAATATTTGTTAAATATTTGTAACAAAGATGCTATCAGCACATGGTTGTGTGTATATGATGGGGAGGAACGGGTGCATGAGGTCAGTGTATTTCCTTTGTAGGGGAGGATCTGAACAGTACCATTATTATAGTGTGATCAAGACAAGCAGTATCCATTGAATAAATATTAGGGCAGAGGGAGAGGCTGAAGAAAGAAATGAAGTAACCAGTTTTGCCAACCCTCAACTCCCCAGTCAGTTGATGGAAAAATCAGTCAAATGACTCTCTGCTGACCTAGTGTTTGAGAGGGAGGTATTAGGTGGCAGTTGTTCTTAAAAAGAGGTCACTATTAGAAGGACGAAAAGCAGCTGGTTGAGTCATTAACCAGCATGATTTCAAAGACTCGGTTTTTATATAAAGCCTGGTACATCTTTCAAGTACAACCAGAGTTGTAGAATAGACTAAATAGTCTGTTGCTGGTAGAAGGTCCTAGATAGAATCACAAATAAAAGAAGTGGCTTTTACCTATGACAACAATCAGCCAAGTTCACAGGAAATGCACCCAGATATTTTTCTGAAAGCACCATAGTTTTTGATGGCAGGTTTATCTCATGATCACTTTGTGGCGAGAGGGAAAATGCAGATTCTGAAAGAGGAAGTCAGGAACGGGGTGCCCCAACTCTTAAGTTCACTTTTCAGCCTAATTGGAGAACAATCTCAGAGCAGGATGGTACCCCCCCAAAACCAGTAAAGATTAGAATGTTTAGAACACCAACACAATGCTAAAGCAGTGAGCCAAAGCTAGTTTGGGGAAGGTAGGCCAGGCAATATGGGCAAACTCAGCAAACTTTTCTTGCCTAGAAGAACCCTACAAACTCTAGACCTTAGTAGCCTAGGAAAACCCCACAAACTGAGTGGACCCAGGTAGCCTAGGAGACCATGTAAGACCTAGTCAATCAGTAAGAGACAGTCAATGACCAAAGCCCCACTGCTTGCCCCTATGTCCATATAAACACCTGTTTCTCACCCCCTCAGTGGCAACTTCTCAGGGCCCCTCTCTACTACAAGATTTTTCCTTGTCTATACTAGCGACCCATTTTAGACCCCTCTCCACTAAGAGAGCTTTCCTGTCCTTCTTTCTGTTGATCCATCTTTTGCTTTTCTGTAAAGTTAATGTTGACACTGAATTCTTTCCTTGGATTCTGGACCTGCTCAAAACCCCTGAATCAACTCTGCATCTGAAATAATTGTCTCTGGATCTCCCGGTGACCAAAGGATGCGTCTGGTAGTGGATCCCATAGAGACTGTGAGATATCTGAGAACTAATCTTGCTCTTGAATATGGAAAAAAAAAATTTTTTTTTAATAAAGCATAAAATGAAGTGTTGGATGCATTTTAAGCAGTGAACGGCCCCCAAGCAATAGTGCAAATGAAAGAATTGGCATAGATGGACCTGTAAATCCCACATAGGCCCCAGGCCCCAGCACTGACTCAGTCAGGCACCAGATCTCAGCATTTTACTGGGAAACATTTGGGGGAGGGGGTCAGGGATGGAGGTGAAAATCAAGGTGCAGGAAGAAAAATACCTAGTCACATGTGGTTCTGGAAAGGGCACTTATATGCTTACCAGGAGGAAAAGAGACAAGAGAATGGAACGGTCTGTCCATATTGCTAATTAGTGGCAGGAGCTGTGGTTTGTCTGCAGATGTCCCTGATCCCCAGTCCCAAACAGTTTCCAACTTCCACTCTCAGTTGCTTCTGAAGTTTTTCTAGAGAAGATAATTCTAAGAATGACCCAGAATTCATCCCGCTTAAAGGAGGCACAGTGACTCTCTCCATAGCCCTAAGCCTTCAGCCCAGGGAGGAACATTTTCCCCTCTCCGCCAACATAAACAATCAAATTGGATTTTGGCACCAGAGAACTGTTCCTTGTGCCTGGTCCTGAGAGCCCAGAGCGTCCCATAGATCCCTAGCAGTCCTGGGATGCTGCAACTAGACTGGATGCAGAAGGCCAGCTTTCGCCCCCTCCCTGGGTGCTGGTGAACTCGGGGTTTACAATTTGTTGACTTTTTAAAATTGCTGTTATTGTTTGAAGTCCTAACCCTGAGGCCACAGCTGATTTGTGCTGGGACAGGAGTGCCAGAGAACTGAGTCCACAGCCAGAAAGGGGAGGAGCACTGTCTAAATTGGAATGTTGGAGGTTCCAAACATATTATCTCTTTACTCTCTACTGTAATCTCCATCTAACCACAAAAATGCTGCAGCTTTGATCCTCTGGTGTTATCTTTGCCTATCTCTCACACTTTTCAGGAAGGAACTCTACATTCTCCAGCCTCCACTGCATGTAACACCTCCTCCCAGAGCTTAGGCTTCAGTCCTTCCTCTGTTAAAGCACCAGAGAGCTGGCTCAGAGGTTTCCTCCACTCAGTCACCAGGGCTTATTAGGAAAAGTTGGTTTGAGTAAGAATTGCTGTGGCCTAGTTGAGCTCCTGAACACACGCACGCACGCACGCACGCACGCACGCACACAGGCGTGCACACCCCCTTTTCCACCAAGTTCTCTTTCCTATGCAGGTCAGCAGCCCATTACTGTGATAGTTTTTGCTTTTTGTGGATTTGCTTGTTTGGTTTGTGTTATTATTAAGGTTTTTACAAATTTTTAAAAATTATTTTCCTTTTAACCTTGGTGTTACATTTTTGCTCTTCCATATGTGCACAAGCTTCTGTGTGATTACATATGACAATGGAAGTCTTCTCCATGTTCCCAAGGCAGGAATTACTTCCATAAGGCAAACAAAAAGAGAAGCTCTGTATTAATTAGGTGTTCCCCTTTAACTCACCCACTTCCCCGCCTGATTTAGGAGCTAACTTGACTCTCCTTTGTCACCATCTCAGTGTTTCCCCAGAGATAGCCCCTCACAAGCTACCTAAGAAGTTTCCTAGGACAAAAGGGGTGCCTTAAAGCTCATAGTTACAAAGCTGAGCACCCGCACATACTTTAGTCATCACTGAAGTCTTTTCCCTGACCAGAGGAAAATGCTTCTTTTCTTTCTTTTTCTCTCTCTCTTTTTTTAAAGACTGCTACAAACCTGTAGTTCAAAAGTCTGATGAGGTATTAAAGAAAACCACCCCCACCCCAGGAAAGCTGATCCTCAAATCTTAGCTGTTTGTGCAAATACTTGACATCAACTTCCTCTTGGGATGTGCTCTATCTCAAAGAGAAGGAAAAAATAAACCAAACGGTTTGTTGCTTATAAGTCAGTAGGAAAAGGCATTTGCATGATAAGCCTGGATTTCTATTTTAAGACTTTATTTTTCCAAATAAATCCATATAAACAAAAGCATTGGAACCTACGCTAGTCATTGAAAAGCTACTCTTGGACTGACTGCCAGGGTTCCCTGGGCAGGATTCTGTTAAGACAGATTTTCTAAGATGCAGTAAATAAAATAAAATAAAATTCTACCTCCCTTTATTCTTAACCTGTTGTCTTCCTCTAAATCTGGCAGAGGATGCTGGATAAGTTAGAATTCAAAGTGTCCCAGATTTTCTTTTCTTTCTAGATATTGAGTCTCATAGAACAGTCTGTATCTTTGTGATGCTGTCTTTGCCCAAAGGGGAAGGGGAAATACATAAACGGCACATACTACCAAGTTATGTTTATAGAATGGGGAATATCTGTGCTCCTATTTATTTTTTAGTTCTGTCCTGCTTTCCCCACTCCCACTTAACTTCAATAGTCTTTTAAAAAATATTTTTAGGAGACTGATGTTGCGTTATTTAAAAATGTGTATCTAGTAACAAAGGTGAAGAAGCTCTTCTAACCTTCATCTATTCAACTAAACCATGGTTTCCATGTAACCTGATTGTGTTCCAAATTCTTTGTTCACACGAACATTTGCAAAAGTGAACTCTAAAGATAAAGTTACAACTATTGGTGTATTCTGGAGTAGCAATAAACGTATGATCTGCCATTAAGAAGACTGCCATCTCAAACAGGTATTCTTTTTACTAGTCCTCAAGTGCTTTCTATGCAATTACTCATTTTATGTTCACCACAGCATAGAAGCTTATTTCCATATTACCCTAGAAGAAGCTGGAGATCAGAGTTTATAGATTACTTGGCAAGGTTTCTCAACCGGTATCCAAAAGAGTTTGACATTCAAGTTCATTGTGGTCTAACTCCAATATATCTGATATTGATATAATATACACTATCTATATACATACAGTATAACATACATAAATATATACATAACCTAAAATTTACTATGTTAACCAACCAAACTTTAAGTATACAGTTCAGTAATACTAAGTGTATGGTTATTGTTGTGTAATCAATAGTGGAACTGAAATTTGATACCCATTCAGAACAACTTTGCCCTACCCTCCCCAAAATAATAAAACAAATGGATAATGCTGGTCATATTTGCCTCTCACATTTCCTTAGGATTCTGAAAGAACCTCCTCTTTTCTCCCTTCCCCTAATAAGACCATTTAAGTGTGTGTTCAGCAACTACAGAACACTAGATAAAAAGTTTGATCAAAACCAACAAAGAGAGCGTATAACTCCAATTCCTCCCCAAACTAAGCTCCTGGAAACCACTATTCTATTTTTTGTCTCTATGAATTTGACTCCTCTCCGTACTTCATATAAGTGGAATTACAAAGTGTTTATATGGAAGTGACTTATTTCACTTAGCAAAATGTTTTCAAGATTTATTCATATCATAGTGTCTCAAAAGATTCACTTTTGTCACAAATTATATCTCTATTACTTGTGTACCTATTAATATAGATTCATGTTATGTTATAAAGAGAATAAAAAGTGGAGTTGCAAACCACATCACAATAATACAAACTTTTCTCTTTGTCTATAATATTCACCTTTGCCAGAAAACTTTTAATTTTTTCATGGTTTCAAGTTATTGTCTGGCAACTTTCATTTTATATTAAATAATCTAACATTTCTTGTAAGGCAGATCTATTGTTAACAATACTTAATTGTGAAGTTTTAATGTCTCCTTTATTTGTGAGGCACGGATTTGCTAATATGCAATTTATCAATTAAGCTTTTTCTTAATAATTTTATCACTTTAAACATATGAGCACATAGTGTGTTTGAAGATTCTGAAGAGATCCATAGCCTGAAAGTTTCTACTGATAAATCTACTGGGAATCTTCTGTACACCATGTCACAAGTCACTTTTCTTACTGCTTTCAAGATTTTTTTCTTTCATTTTACTCTCAACATATCTCTATGCTGTGTAGAGATCTTTATGCAAATTTAAGCTTCTTAAATTAGTATTATATGCATATCTTCTCCAAATGTATAGCATATTTACCTATTACTTCTTCAAATAAGCCCTCTGCCCATTTTCTTTCTCTTCTATGTGACTACAATAAAATATGTATTGGTCCACTTAATAGTGTCTCATGAGTTCTTTTGGTTCAATACATTTTCCTTTATTCTTTTTTCATTTTGTTCCTCTCATTCAGTCATTGCAAATAACTTGTCTTCAAGTTCATTTATTCTTTCTTCTCCCTGTTCAAGTTTGATGCTGAATTACTCCAGTGAAATTTTTGATTCAGTTACTATATTTTCCAGATCCAGGATTTCTATTTGATTCTTTTTTAATTTCTACATTAATTTTCTCATTCTGTTCATATACCATTTTCATTATTCCTTTAGTTGTCTGTCCATGTTCCCCTTTAATTCACTGGGCATATTTCAAGTGGTTGTTCTAAAGTTTTTGTCAAGTGATTCTGAGGCTTTTGGTTGGTTTCGTGTATTTATTTCATTCCTTTGAAAGAATTATGTTCCCCTAGTTCTTTCTATACCTTATTATCTTTCACTGAAACTGGAGCATCTGAAAAATTAGTCACATCTCCAAGTTTAAATATGTTAGCTTTATGCAGAAAACTATCTTCACATTAAGTCTGGTGTGAAGGTCATTTCAGACCTTTTCTGGGGATATGCTGTCTGTGAAGCTAAAAAAGTGATTTTTTTTTGCCCAATACTCCTATACACACTATTGCTTAAAAAAGTCTTAATTTCCCTACAAATCTCATCTTGCATCTTTTCAGGACATTGGGCACTCAATTAAACATCTCTCTGCCCATATTCTGTTGTCTAGATGGCTACATATCTGTTGCCTCCTGCAACTTTTGTTTACCACTGAAACCACTGCTGCTTTCAGCTGCCTCCAAAATAATACCTGTCATTCACCTGTTCCCAACAGCATTATGAGCTACAAAAAATAGAAACAAATCCTGAGGCTAGCTTCTAGATATTAAAGAACACTGTCAAAGAAAGTTCCTTCTTTATAGTCAACTAATCTTTGACAAAGGAGTGAAAAATTTACATTGGAACAAAGATAGCCTCTTCAATAAATGGTGCTGGGAAAATTGAACTAAGACATGCAAAAAAAAAAAAGGACCAAGACAACTCCCTCACATCATATACAAAAATCAACTCAAAATGGATAAAAGGCTTAGATGTCAGATCTGAAACCATAACATACATAGAGAAAAACTTAGGCAAAACCCTCCATGAATTACAATTCAGAAATCCCTTTCTGGAAACATCTATAGATGGGACAAAAAAATGAAGGAAAACATAAACAGATGGAACTACATCAAACTAAAAAGCTTCTGTACAGCAAAAGAGATGACAGAAAAGACTAAAAGAAGCCCAACCGAATGGGAAAAAATTTTTGCCCTCCACAAGAGTGATAAAGGTTTAATAACAAAAATCCACAAGGAACTCACACAACTAAACAAAAGCAAAATAAGAAGCCCAATCAAAAAATAGGGGAAAGAACTAAGAAGACACATCTCCAAAGAGGAAATACAAATGGCCATCAGGCACATGAAAAATTGCTCAACATCACTAGCAATAGGGGAAATGCAAATCAAAACCACAATGAGATACTACCTTTTACCAGTAAGAATGGCCCACATCCAAAGAACGGGCAGTAAGTGCTGGCATGGATGTGGAACAAAAGGAACACTCTTACACTGCTGGTGGGAATGTAAACTGGTCCAATCAGTATGGAAAGCTGTGTGGAGGACCCTCAAATTAATGAAAATGGAACTACCATTTGACCCAGCAATTGCTCTCTTGGGAATCTACCCAAAAGAAACCTCAATGTGGGTACAAAGGGACACCTGTGTTCAGATGTTTACTGCAGCACTATTTATAATTGCAAGAACTTGGAAGCAACCTAAATGCCCCCAAACAGATGACTGATGAAAAAAATGTGGTATATATGCACAATGGAATATTACTCATCAATTAAAAATGGCAAATTTGATGATTTTATGATAACATGGGTATACTTAGAAGAAAGCATATTAGCAGAAATAAGTCAAAAAGAAAAAGACAGAAACTAAATGGTTTCACTACTATATGGGATATAGGGGAAAATAAACAAAAACCATGAGGAAAAGTCAGAACATTTTAACCACCAATCTGACGCACACAACTTCAGCCAGGGGGGGAAGGGGGACGGTGATTGTGGGGAGGTGAATCCCTGGGATTACAAAGATGTGGAATGAATGAATGAATGAATGAATGAATGAATAAATGAATGAATGAATGTTCCATTCTTTTCCTTTCACCCTAGTGGAGAAAATGGAAATTGGATGGTATTCTTCAGATACACCATGCTGTTCTGGGGAAGGAGAGGGCCAACGGTGAGCTATATCACAAATTTTCTACCTTTCTGAATGTTGGCTTTTTTTCTGGTTATACAGTTAGTTGACTGGTTACTGCAGACTTTTGACTGGTTTCTAGTGTTCCCCAAAGGACTTTCAGTCTGTGTATTGCTGTTTTCTTAGTTTTCCCATGAGGGATCAGTGATATAGGGATTCCTAGTTTTCCCTCTTGCTGATATCACTCTTAAGCCTTTATCTCTTAGCCATCATGTTATCTGAAGGTAAGTCAGTCATACAAACAGGGATGCTTAATTGCATATAAAGTCATTGTTTAGCTATTGAATCATATAAAGAAGTAATAGAAGTTGAGGATAAAGGAAAATGATCTAAGTTAGAATAATAACTTCCCAAATTATTTTTTTGTAAACAAATGGTAAATCAATAAAATTTGATAGAACAAAAAAATAGAATAAGTGAATTTCATAGGACAGGGGGAATGGACCTGGATTTTACACACATCTATACAGATACACACACACACACACACACACAACTACACAGGGCAAGTTTTCACTTGAGCATCTTCACGAATGAAGAAATCCAGAGTCTTCATATCCTATAAAATCAATCTGAAACTTTTTACTCACTTAAGAAAAAGGGAAATTTGTTTGTAGACTGAGTGTTAACATCTAAGCGTAAATTCTAGTCTTTAGTTTAAGGGTTCACAAACATGAAAACCGATGACTCACCAACCAAGAAGCCCAGTCAAAGAAACATCAGTGGCTGCCTTATTACCACCTGCCATATTTCTCACACATGAAGAAATTGAACCCCAAGGATCAAAATGATGTGAAATATATATATATATATATATATATATATATAATTTAAATTAAAAAAAAGAAATTGCCTAGACTAAGGCTGCACTGACATTTGGTGTATGAGATAGTGCTGTGGGGTTTAAGCGCTGGTTTGAAAGGCTTGTGTTCTACTTTATATTATTTTTAATTGTTCCATTTTCCAGATGTTTATCCCTAGATCATTTCCCACAAAAGTAGGGGAACTCCTTTTGAAGACCTGGATAGTTCATATCCCTTTGGAGCAGGAGTTTTAGACTAAACTAAAACTGGGAGGGAAAAGGTGCTTGCAATGTGTTTGAAGATTCTGAAGAAATCCTCTATACGAAAACAACAAAGGCGGGACCAGGAAACAAAGTATTAATTTCATGTTTCCCCATTAGCTTACCACCTGTTCTTTCTGATCATTACTCAGCAAGGAGAGGGGAAAAGGCTAATCTGTAGCACATTTATATCAACAAACTTGCACAAAACTCTGCCTAATTATCCCCTTGAACCTGTGTCCTCTCAATGGAAGGCAGTTTCCCGACTTGGCTGAGTGCCAACTGCGGCAAGCTGGTGTCCATAAGCATGGCTAATGACAGCCCACTTTCACTCCAGGAGCACCATAATTGCCCAGAGCAGTTTACAGATCCATTATTTTATGACCATATTTCAGGAGGAGGGGTCGGAGGTTGGCAGAATGGGATTCCTTGTAGTGCAATGTATCGCACCAGCTTTACTTTGGAACCCAGATCACTTTCTATGAAACTCTCAATATCCTTCCATGTCCACAATAGCTGCTTTCCTGACAAACGTCTACCAAGCAATAAGGATGGAAGAGGTAGTGTAAGGGACTAGAAAGTTCACTGGAGAGGGAATCAGAGTTCCCTTTCAACCACTCACTAGCCCTGTAAAACCCTAGCAAATCACATCTCCGTGCTCAGAAGCTTATCAACGTCCAGACTAGCAGTTGGACATGTTCCTCAGAGTAGGAACTTACTGAGTAGACATAACAAACATTTCTCATAAAACCCAAGAGGTGCCAGAGACTAATCTCAATACCCAAACCATAACTTGAAATAAAAGAGATAAAGTCTTTGTCCATCACAGAGCATTCACCCTCATGCTAGACAACAATTGAGTAAACATATACAAGAATTAATCTTATTTTAGTGATTTAATTAGCAATGGGAAGAAAGACTAAAAGAAAACATAAAAAGAGAAGAGCTCTTTTGTACATAGGTATGAGCAATATCCCCCAAAGACAAAATCTGAGAATTGCTAAGCAATGTTTGAAGTACTTAAGACCTTAATGAAAGAGGGAAAACAATAGAGACCTAGAGGCAGAGGAAACTGCACACTGTAGTAGAGGGTTGGTTCTCATTGGTTAGAACCCCACTCCCTTCACTAGTTAACTTTTCATGTTTGTAGTATGTTAATAAGAATTGTAATAAGTTAGTAAGTTATTCTTGGATAAAATCAATGTATCTTAAAGTAAAACAAAAACAAGTTCCTTCTTCATGATATTTCTTAGAAGCTTTAATGTCTAATGTGTATTGGGAATATACAAGTGCTAGATAAATTGGTGGCATTTTCTAAATTTGTAGGACATGGGGGAATACATTTTTAAAATGTTTTTTAAATTGAAGTAACATTAGTTCTTTCTTGTTTTGTTTGTTTTAATAAACTTAGATTAGTACTTTGAGACATCTAGTAAAATGGTTGTACAGTAATGTCCAATATATTTCATTTTCAGCCCATGTCTCCTTGAGGCCTGAAAGATTTTTAAAAGACAGAACAGAGGCTTCTCAAAACATTTTAAAAATAGATCTACCATATAATCTGGCAATTCCAATTGCAGGTATCTTTATGACAAATCAAAAATACTAATGCACTCATATGTTCATTGTAGCCCTTTCCAAAGAACCAAGTTATGGAAACAAGCTAAGTGTCCAAGGACAGATGACTGAAATGGGAAGATATGGTTTATAAACACAAAGGGATTCTACTCTTGCATTTACAATAGCCTAGCTAGAACAAGATGGGATGAGGCTAAGTAAAGTAAATCAGAAGGAGAAAGATAACAAATGGTGTCACTTATATGTAGAATATAGACGAACCAAACAAAGGGTCAGACAAAACCAATAATAAACTCTAGAAATGTGACTTCAAATTGAGGTTACCCAAGTGGGAGGATAAAGAGCAAATTGTGAAGGAGGGCCAGTGGACTACAGATTCATTGGGGTTTGGGGTGGTATGATAACAAACATCTGAAGAGGTGTGGTCATATACCTCTGAATCACATGCAGTTTTTCATTTTAAAAATAAAGATAATTGTTCTTATTCTTAACTGTACCACTTGTTATAGAAAAGTCTGCAAAAATCATCAAGATCCCAAAGGCGTTCCAAGATTTTTTTTTTATCTCCATTCTAATATTTTCAGTCAATGTTTCTGTAGAATTTTGAGGTAGCTTGAAAGGTATCATTTTTCCTGGCATTCAGTTGGTTTCATTGCATATCAAAATCATAAAAATCTTCCAAATAATCATAATAATCTGCCAAAATCATAATAATCTTCCTGATAAAAGGCTTTGAAGCTTCAAGGATTTTTTTGTCTACATCATAGAAAATACCACCCTAAGAACTCACAGGTTAAATAGGATTTTCACCTTTTCTCAAAAGTCAGACTTCATGGTGAAAATAAATGTTTCAACAAATGTGCCTTTAGTTCTTTGTATTTCAACATATCTATCCACGAAATGATCTCTTTTGTCTCTCTCCACAATTCTGGGATTGTAGTCACTATAGTAAAACTCCAGGAGTTATGTACTGTACATAATAAATCTGATAGTTTATTAAGTTCAATAATAAACCTATGAGCAAAACAAAGGCAAATACATTAGGTAAGTAAACCACGCTGACCCAAACTATACCTTTATAGATTCTTAGCATCTGCAGGTAGTTATGTGGGATTTTACCATCTCCAGTTCAATATAGTTTTGCGAGTAAAAACCTACTTACTACTTATCTGGTTATTCTTTTATTAGCTTGCAGTCAGCATGTGTCACAGAATGTAATTTAGTCAGACACCTTGTCTAGGAGCAGATGGGAAGAATGCTTTGAAAAGATGAACAGTTTTCATTTAAAAAATATAAAGAAGAAAGCTGAGAAGCCAAGGGAGTCATGAAACTCTGAGATCTTCAGCTCTAGGACAAAACCTCTTAAGTGGGGGATCTGCCCTCTACAGCATGAACAAGCCTTTTCACTGTGACTGCTGTGGCCCAGAAGAGAGAAGTGGTGGTGCCAAGCAAGAATTGGGTCTGAGGCCTTGATAATGTGCTGTAATTTGGCCAGACAACCCACTGACTGTCTCCATCCCTGTTCTTCTTGCCAGTCCTTTCTCCCAGTGTTCACTGAACCCTAAGGAATGAGGTAGACTAAGCCCTGGGGGAAAGGACTAAGATTGCATGTATGGATAGTATAAAATTGACTCTATCAAAGTAGTTTTCAAGGACAAGAAAGAGCAAGGAGGTTGGTTAGTTCAAAGACTTCTGTAACAAGGTTCGATGATCCACATTATGTGTAAGGGAAGGCAGGAGGTTTGTAAGAAAGAGGGGAAGCAGCCAGAGTAAAATGAAGTTAGTGCCTCTTGTCACATCTCAAGTGTTCTAAAAAATAAATATTGAGTTGAAGGGAACTCAATAGGCAATACTATCTATGTTCTGAATTCTGGGTGTACTACCAGGATGCTAGGCTGGTACAGGAGCAAGAAGTGTTAAAAAAAATCTCTCCTTGAAACTGGGATTTAATTATTTCAGACTGAGTTG
Source organism: Uropsilus gracilis (assembly GCA_004024945.1). Classification (NCBI taxonomy): domain Eukaryota; kingdom Metazoa; phylum Chordata; class Mammalia; order Eulipotyphla; family Talpidae; genus Uropsilus; species Uropsilus gracilis. Next base: position 27,754 of record PVHY01010361.1, on the reverse strand, counting down.
TTTGCAAGTAAGTATCATTAAGGTGCTTTGAAAAACCAAGACCCAATTTTTACTTACATTTTGTCACTACGACATTGCTTTTGGGTTGCACAATTGTGTAAGTCCTTTGAAAGGATAGTAAACATTGAGCAAGTTCTTTATCCAGAGCATGAGTTAGTCAATGATTGTAGTAGAATCTCTTCAGATGCTAGAAAGCTATGAATATGCACTCTGTTGAGTACGACATAATATACCTTCGACCTGTTCTTTGTGTGTTGTCAAGACTCACTAAATATATCATTCTATTATTGTTATAATTATTATTAGTGATAAATATCTTTTCAGGACTGAATGTTGAGTCATAGGAGGCCATGAACTAGAAGAACAGTCCTTTTGTCTTAGTCATGAATATCTGTCATGAGAGCACAGTAGCATGACTTGACTAACGTGACAGTTCCATGTGTTACCTTGAGTTTCTATTTCTTTTGAGTGGGCTGGTAGATATGGAACACTGCTTGTATTCAAAAGCAATTTTATTTTGCAGGAAATGAATTTACCCATGCAGTTACAGTCAAATATGTGCCAGGAAAAGTACTTGTTCCCAAATCCCCTTTATTCCGAGGATGACTCGAGTGTTTTCTGATTCAATATGAGCAAGCACTCAGTTTGGGGTTTAGTCAGTAGGGCTCAATATCTTGTACCGTGTCTGCTGTTTTTGATTATCCATTCCTCCACTTTTCTGGGTCTGGTTTCCAAACTTTCCTCATGAAGAAACACACCTATCGTTCCTTTTCATCCAGTTCATCTCAGGGACTTACCCTTTCTCCTCTAAAGGTAAGGTGTGAACTCCAAACTAGGCTAACTCATCTCTCTCTCCAGGGAATTTAATCTAAAGATTGTGAGGTACAAATGGAAAATTATTGAGCTGAATCATCTTATTGGTGGTTTCCTAAATAAACACCCCCATTACGCCATGATTCTCAATCTATCAGAAAATGGGTTTTCTAGCACTCTTATTGATCCTGAACCCTTTAGATCAATTCCTTTTGTTTTCTTAACTAATTTAACGTGTATCACATGCAATTGAGCTTCCTCCTGATGAAAGGACTAAATAATTTTAAGAAATGCCTATATGCTATATGACCTTGGAAAATATAATTGCTTTGAATGGAGTAGAAAACACAAAATCTTAGTCTATGTTTGATGTCTTCATCTGGATAATTTTGCAAGAAAAGTTGAACTGGAAGAAGAGATCAGGGAATTAAAACATGTGTCCCAGATCTTCATCCAGATGGGAGTTACATTGATGTAATCTTTGAGTTGATACATGGATGAAAGCACAGAATCATCTTCTCCCATCTGTGCAAATATCATTATAATTAAAACAATTTAAGATAGAGTTAAAATACTTGTCTGTAGTAGAATATAAACATGATTGGAGTTGGAACTTTTCTAAGGTTTCTTAAAAAGAGGATTATGAATCTGAGTCCCCTTATGGTTCAAGAAGGACAAAGATATTAATTAATCTTACCATATTTAGCATTAAATATGCCGGAAGGAGAATCATGACAAGAAGTAGAAAGTGTAATTCTGAAGCCAGGACCCCAATATGGGAGTATTGAAATTCAGGCATTGATGCCATTAGCTGTGTCTGGGAAAAAAAAAAAAAAAAAAAAAAAAAAAAAAAAAAACAGAGGAAAAGGGTACTGGTGTAAACAAGCTAGGGGTACTTTTACTTTGTTGCAAATCCCAGGTATGGAACTAGGAAGAGAAAATATATCACCTAGAGGGTGTGCAGGGCAAAATTGGAGCCTTTGGCTTTTAAGGATAAAAAAAGAGAGATAAAAGGAAAGGAACAGAGACTATAGAGACAGAGACTTTTGGGAGAGAGAAGAGAGAAGAATGGCAGATGGGGAAAGAGTAGCCTGAGTGACCAGGCTGGATAGAAGCCCCCTGGAAGAGTGAGCTGATGGTGGCAAGGAGGCATGGTAGTCAGCAGAAGATTAGCCGATGTGGAGAGTGTGGCACTGCAGAAAGGTGACATAGTGAGTTGGTACCTGGAGACGGCCAGGGCTTTGGAAAGGGGATTTGTGTATCAGCATTTGAGGAAGTTTGAAGCACCTTGGAGAAACTGAGCAGCTCGGTATGTGGAGAGAGAAGAAGCAAAGAGAAGACAATGGAGAAAGACTGGAATTCACAGAGTGCCTACCTGAGGTTTGAAGGGGCAAAGGGGCACCATCATGGACATGTGTCTGGTATCTTTGGGAATGAGAATGGTGACTGGGGTAAGATAACTGGCCACTTATGGCTTCAAAGACTTTTTGTTTTCCCTGTTACTATTCCCTTGTAAATAAAATCCCTTGTTAAACTGCATGTTGAATGGCAACTGATATGCTCCATTGATGCAGACCTGTGGCATAGTGGTTGGAGGCTTTTGTCCTTTTGACCTGATTTGAGTTTCAAAAGAATGGAGGAAAGAAAGAAGTTGCTGATGGATAGTGGTGAAGAGGAGGCAGAGTCACTGCCTCCTGGGATCACTGTCCAAAATAAGGTGGGGGGGGGGGATAAAATATTTGCATTATTTTTAAGAGTTTTAATGAAACTTAATCAATTGACTGGCATACACAATTGATATGAGGTATAGCTCATAGAATCTACAAAAATTTTTAAGAATAAATTCAGATCTATTTTTGAAAAAAAAGAAAAGAAAAAAATGACTCGGCGTGGCAACAGAGGAAAGAAGAAAGGGAAAGCAACTTGGGAAAATAAAAAAAAAATACAGACAAATATGGTATAAATTACATCACTGTCGCACAATGAAATGGGGTTAGCCTGGGCCATTTAAGCCAGATGTTATGTTTATTTGTATGAACTTGGATATGTCACTTCATTTTCCTTATAAAATAACGTTTGAAAAAACTGATATCGAATTTTCCAGTTAAGTCAGGGTCTTGTGGCAGATAAATCATAACTTAGACAAAAAATCTCAATAACCGTATGCATATAAAAATTTCACCATCATGAGGTTCAAATTGCCTTTCTTTAAAAAAAAAAAAACAACAACTACAAAATGCAAACTCTGGGGCCCTTGGTTTATCTGAGATTCTTTAGTATAGCAAAATCTTTGACTTGAAAATGTTTTCCACAAGATGAGCCGGCCTCCCATTAACACTCTGCAAAGCAAATCAATAACCTTCGCGGTAGTCCACTCACTCAGTCTCTGCACATGCCTGTGCCCTCCATCAGACTCTTCCCTGGTTTCTGGCTGTTAATGGAACCACTTGATACTTTCCCTGGGAATTTGCCACCTTTGTGGGGTGAGTTGGGGCAAACAGCTTAGATGAACCCTGCCTCCTTCCAGAATGGTTAGTGGGCGGCTGCTCTCCAAGGACCCTAAGGGTCCTTAATTAGTGTCAGCGGAAAGAAGACAAGCTCTCCAGGATGGTGTCAGGAAGTAACAAGAGTGCTTCGAGCTGCTCACCTTTCAGGACCAAGCAGGGGAAAGGAAATGGATCCCTAAAGGCAGTTGAAGTAAAAAAATTGCAAATGTTTGCAAACTGTACTCTTAGTTATTCCTGAGTTTTTCTTTTTTGGCTATTGCTCTCTGACAAAGAAAATACATACACATCAGGGAATTGCAACATAGTGTTACATAAAAAGATCAAATATTTAATTTCCTTTTTATTTGCCTTCCTGGGAAAATAGGGCTCACTCTCTTATACATGTTTTTCCTACTAAGGGTGAGGATATGGGTTGCTGTGATTCCCCAGGGGTCAGATTTTCTTGGAGAGCACTCCAGGGAGCTCAGTCCCCTCCCTTAGGTGGTGAATAATATGCAGTCTAGTAGTATTGATCTCACACATTTTTTGTATGTTCCATTCAGTGCATATTCCATTGAGATAGAGATTAATATCATCTAATCAGCATTCATTCTTGGAGGAGGCTGATGCTTGTGGGTCTGTGTGGTAGCCACCAAGGGTAAGTGGTCCAGTTTCCTTTCCTCCTGTCAAAAGTAACCTGCAAACCAAAAACTGAAGTGTCCATGTTTTCAACAGAAGCAGGATATCTTCATTTAAACTATGATATGAGTAAAATATGTAAGAAAATAAAGATGTTCATGCCTGACCCTTTTTAAAAATGTTAAGCAAATGTAACTTTATAAAGTTGAATTAGAAACTTTATAATAGAAAAGTCCACTTTCAGGAGTACAGACACTTCTGTGAGTAGCAAATTAGCTTGAGGGAAATATAGACAGAAAATATGGAAGTGCAAAGGAGGCTGCCCTTAAAATTCCCGTTTGGAAAGTAAGGGGTTAAGGGTCAGAGAACACTTGTTTCTTCATCCAAGCACCAGCCCCAGGACAGGATCAGTTATCTTTTCTCATGTGGGGCTGCTGGAGGTTGTGGACATTTTTTCTTCCTTGTTGTTTAACAGTAAAGGGGCCCCTGGACAAAAGCCAGGGAACATAGCATTGAGGGGACAGTGGTGCTGGTGTGTTCGGGGAAGAATGCCTGAGACAGCAGCGGTCCCCAGATGCTGCCAGGCAGGCAGCTCTGCAGGCTGGTCACCATGGCTCCTACCCATGTGGCAGCATGTTTGTGGCTAAGGAAGGATCAAAACTAACCCCAGCTTCTGATTGCATTATACAAGGAGGAGACCCTGGATTCATCAAAGACTCCCCCCCCCCTTTTTGTAGCCCACATGAGACTTCATTTTTCATTGCCTATTATCCTGTTGAACAAACACTGTTCCATGTGGGAAAACAATCCAAGTTCATTTTCATTTCAGGGGATGTTACAGGAGATATTACTATGCTTTGCATAGTCCTCTGGTCTCTTCCCTTGGAAGACTTTCCCCCTTCATTTTGTGCTCCCTGCATTGTACATTTCCATGTTTTTACAGGCCCACAAAACACTCACAGTGCAGTGATAAATAGATCCCTCTCCAAGCACATTCCTTTCTGTTCACATCTTCTTTCATGCATTCACCTCCAAGGGTGTCATTCTACCGGTTGATGAATGTTGTGATTTTAGTGCTACAGTGCAGGTTAAAGCTGCTTAAACCAATGATGGATTTGTCTACCTTCAAACTCACACAGCCAGGTTATGGTTCATTCCTGACTAGAGTTGCAAGACAATGGGAAGAAATGTGAATGTGATAGCAATCCCCAAAACCCTATACTGATTCCACATATCTGCATGCAAGTAGGTCCAATGGGAGCTTTTTTCTATTATCCCATGAGTCGACTAGGGAAACCCTGAAGTGGGTAGCTATTTGGCAAGCACAGATTGTGTTCCACACAACATAGATGGACTAGTTGCACCTAAAGTACTCCATCATCTCAGATCTCAAATAGGATGCTTGGCATGAGACATGTAGCATGGGCATCTGGAGGAGTGAAAAGATTTGTCCTTGATGGTACTGATGACAGTCATGAATTTTGTGTCTTATGTCAGTTAAAATCATGGAGTTTCACACATAAAGTTGCTTTCAGTAGAAGAAATCACTCTGCATCATGGTGCATTACCAAGGAGTTCAAAAGACTTTCTGGAAAATTGTCTCATTTGCACTTGAAAACAATACTAACAAGGTGAGTATGATTTGTACCCATTTTATTGGTTAGAAGAGGACAGAATATGCATGTGATCACCAAAAGTCATGCATTTTATGAAAGGCACAGTACAGGAAATAGGGACTCGGTGACCAGCACCTTTCACCTACATGAATAATCCTAGTAAGCTCTGGGGACTACTGTATAGGTGCAAGATCTTCAGGCCTTTCCAGTCAGGCAGTTCTCAAGTTTTCACAGCCCAGAAAGGACTCATGGCTCCTCACCTAAAGCCTCAAATTGCTTTTTTAGTACAACATGTAGCATATTCTACTCACTTTTCTTCATATCTTTCTCCCAGGATTGTAATTTCCTCAAAATTAGGCACCCTGTCTTACTCAACTTTGTATCTTTCAGCACCCAATCTAATGCCTGGAAGCCAGGTGATAAGGCATGCATGAAATAAATGAACAGCCGCCTAATTTTATGTTATTTTTCTTATAATTTCCGAATGACATTCTACTGCTTTACGAATGTTTATTCTACGGCTTTAAACCTGCATGACAGCACACCACTATAACTATGAGGTTTCATTTACACCTTTACTACACTGCAGCTACAGAAATCTATGAACAGATTTGCTGCAACATGTAGAAAATACTTTAATTTATAGGTGAAGAAAAGGTATTCAAAAGCATGTGCATGTCTAGCAGGTTGTGAGAATTTCTGCAAGTAAAGCATGCTTAAAACTCACAATAGTGTGTCTGTCTGTTAAAAGCGTGGCAAAAATCTTCTCACTGGAATTGTTGCCCATAGCAAATTGTTATGATATCTAGTATGTGTTCAGAGCAAGATGTCAATACTACAATAAATACCAAGATGTTTTGGTTTCCTTCTGAAGATTAAAGCTGTTTTTCTTGGGATGAATGCAGCATCAAAGCACAAGGCAGTTGATCACCAAAAATACTCCAGCCATAGTGCCAATCATTTGCAGACCTACCAACTGACAGTTTTACCATTCCCAGTTATTATCACACTGTTGCCTTAAGTACATCTGAAGCATGCTCTCAGATAAACCAGTTGACTGTGTGCCTCGTTGACAGAATTTAGTTTTTTGGTCCATGGACTTAGTGCAGCTTAGAGGACACAACCTTCTTCAGGTGAGCCAGTAAAAAGAGTTTGTTGAGTTGATAGATTTGCCGCATTGTTTTGTTAATATGGGATATTAACATAGCATTAATATTAATATGGAATAATGTTACCCTATGTATATTATACCAGTGCTTGTGTTCTGATATTTCGCAAAACACTTCAACATGTTCCTTAATGAAAGGGTCATCCATGATGTTGCTGTGGTTTGTTTTCAGAATCTTTTGGGATTCAGCAATGCCATTATTCTAACAGCAACCTACTAAGTTCATCATTGCTGTCATTTCATTTTGATACCGCTTGGTCTTCTGTGGGTCAAATGAATTTTTCCTGATTTAATTAGCATATTTGCTAACATCAAATATTTTCAGTGAGTGGTTCATCCTGAGCTACCTTGTTCACCGTAATTCTTGAAGGCTTAACAGACTCAAAGAGAAGCATAAGTAGAGTATTATGGGAAACTGGAAGGGGAAGAAGAACCAACTTTATCTAGAAAATGTCTAAGTTTCACAAGAAAGGTGAAAGCTTCACTCATGTAGAAGATTTTATGAGGGAGAAATGAGAGGGCAAGACATTTCAGGGGAGGAACTTCATGAACACAGCAACGTCCTGTTAAATACAGCCCCGTGTGGCCTAAAAAGCAGGAGGAAAAGTGTCTTAAGAACAGGCACCAGATTTGGACACATATACAATTGCAGTAGAGAAATTAAACAAATGAATATCTGGTTTCACTAAAGTAGTTAAAATAATTTATGCAAAGGAACACATTTTTAATCTATTTGAAGTCAAATTGATTCTATGAATCAATTACTTCTATATTAAAAAACACTTTCTCAAACTATAGCTCCAAAAAGTAGTTTTAAGCAAGGTACTGAGCAAAAAGATGGGATGGGGAGGATCCACACTTTCTAAAGCTGAAACTGATGAGTTAGAGAAAGTAGACTGTGAGTACCCACCCCTTTGCTCCTCCCTGGGCTCCTCGCAGTCACTGTGGAAGGGGCTGTCCAACCTTCAGGTTGGCACAGCAGGAACACCACACCTGGCAAGCATTCTCCAACCTGCAGCCGCACCTCGGGGGCAGACCAGCCAGCGTCTGCGAGGCAGCCTTTAGGGATCCCCAAGGCCCTCTCAATCAATAATCTCCGGGGGTTTTTTATGGGGGTGGGATTATGAGGATTTGGAAAGGAGACGATTAAGCCCTACTTCAAAGACAGCTCCAGGCGCACCTGCAGCATTTATGAAGATCTATTAATAGAAAGCACACGATTGAGCTGTAATCCCTAATTCAAGAAAATCGATGATTTATACCTTTGGCCCCAAGAGGTTTCGTGAAAGTCGGTTCACTGGCTGCGCGGAGGCAGCTGACCCCACATCTGGTCAAGGCTGACATCAGTCAACAGGGGTTGTATGGGACACTCTGGGCTAGGCTGGTAAATGGGAAACTATTCTGCAGACCTCATCAGTCCCTGCAGGGGCTACCCTTTTGGGGTTTTTGGTTTATCCTAGGATAGTCATTGTTTTGGTGCAAGAGCTCCCCAAAATCTCGGGCTGACAGTGGCCACCATGCTGGTATCTGGGCTCAGCCGCAGGGGCCGTGGGCGCTGCCCTGGTTAGAGCTCTCCTACCCTCCCTCGTCCCACCTGGATCTCATTTTGTCATCTGGAGAATAAGCATAATCACATCAACAAGTACCTGGTGGTGACTGGGGAATTCTAGAATCTATCTGGGTCTTATTTGATCCTGCCAGTCTGTGTTATTTGAGTTTTTCACTTCCAGATAGAACAGAGTCATTAAGTCGTGTCTTAGATCACCTCAGAAAGCCAAAGACCACCTGCTGCCTGGGGCTACTTTTGCTGAATACGCAAAAAGAGAGAAACGTATTTAAATCACAGGAGGAAGGATTCACAGCATGCAATTACTAAAAAGAAAAGTCCACAAATAGTAAGGATAGTAAAGCTATTTTTTGTCAGACAGGATATTAGACTGAAGACAAGAAATGGGTGTGTGGGGGGGTGGACTGTCCTCTTACTTAGTAAGGATTTTGAGAACTTGAGATTGTTCCATATTCACCGTTGTCTGAATATCTGTGTGCAGAAGCAGCAAAGATGTATAGCCTCGATCATCCATTCAACTATAAATGAACAAGTGTCTAATGTCTATTATTTAAAGACTTTATATTCTTTCTTATTTTCCTCATGAATAAAATTTTCACATACAAATTTTTAATTTTATATTTAATTTTTTACATTTCTTTATTAATATGCTGTTACCAGTTGTATTACATTTTCAAACTAAATTAAATCAAGCATATCTTAATTTAGCACCAATACCTCTGCCTTATGAACAAAAACGTGATAGACAAAATCAGAATTTCAAAGACTCTGCAATTAGAAAGTGCTGATCCTGAGTTGGAAGAAGTCGAACCATCTCAGACTTCACCATTATGTTCCTCTCTGTATACTGAGGTGTTTATACAGCACTGAATGGAACAGGAGGGGATGAAGGGAAGTTGGAGGGAGTAGAGGCAGGCCCTCCCCTCTACACACATACCATAATAAAGAGCAACAGTAATGAGAAAAATAGTCCAGGGTGAAATTCACTAAGTAGGAAAGAAGTCAGACTCAACCACACCATTGCCTTACCTTGCACAATAAATATATTGAGATTGTTTTTAAATAGCAAATGCATACAAGTATTAGAAAGAAGTTTCAAAATTGCCATTCATTCCTCTATCAGGAAATAGCCATTGCAAATTATTTTGATGTATTTCTTTCTATTATTTTTTCTGTGTCTCTATTTAGAGAGAGATGATATAAATATTGGTACAAAAATTTATTATTAAATGAAGAAGGGGTATTGGTGATCCTAAATGGTAACAGAAAATACATGAGAGAGAGCGATAGATAACCAGAATGATAAAAAGTATTTTATATTGTGCTTTTTCTTTGGATATCATTATCATTATGTAAATATTTTCCTATGCTCTCAAATGCTATTTTAAAGCAGAAAAAGTGAAGCCTCTAAAACTTAGGTGATAGTTTATTTTATGGAACAATTTTTAATTTAATTTAAATTTGGTTGAAGTTTAGCATTACCTTTTCACTGTTTATAATAGCATAGCACAATCCTGAACATCTTTGTTTGACTCAAACAGGTAATAAAATGCAGTGATGAGAACCCACATGGCTGAGGCAGATTACCTGTATTGAATCCCTGCCACTAGCTGGAGTTAGGCAAACTCCAAAACCTCTCTGCATGTTAGTTTTCTCATCTGTAAAGTGGGGCTCTAATACTTCCTACCTCAAGAAGTGTCAGGGGGAATTACTGTGTTAATATATGTGAAATGCTTAGGCCTTTAAAACAATACCTGTTAGAAATGGTTAGACCCTTAAAACAACGCTGCACAAGGTTGTTTGTAACTGTTATAGCAAGGCAAGTTTACGCAATTTTTTCTCTTAAGTTATCCAGAATCCCCTCCAGTGGAGCACCCATGAAGGTGCCTCCATCTTAATCAGGACTCCTCCTCTGGGCTGGGTGCCAGAAAGTGGTGATGGTGGGGCCTAACTACCTCGACATCCATATAACATCACTGGAGACAGGAATCCAGTCCTTTTCTGTCCTTCCCCCTCTTGTCTCTCACTTCCACCCCCACCCCACCCAACATAACCTGCCCTTTCCATCACACACCTGATCCCTGAAGATCCAGAGAAAGTCAATCCCAAGTCTGCCAGATCTGCCTGGGGAGTAATTTCTAGTCAAAATGCTCAAGGGTTTTGTTCTCTCTCGCTCTTGCTCTCTCGCTCTTGCTCTCTCGCTCTCGCTCTTTCGCTCTCTCTCCCCTACAGTTTGGCAAACACCTCACCTCAGGGTTTCTGACATTAATGAGGTAGCAGGGAATGGAGAATGACCTGCTGAGGACAAACTTCAGAAATATTGCCCAGAGCTTCCTTGCTCAGCAGAACTGATAAGATTAAACCAACCGTAACCCAGTAAACAAACCACATGGGAAAGACCAGAAATATGTAATGGTTTGGCTCCAAGAAACGTAACTTTGGTGCTCTGTACACTGGACAAATTGAGTTATGTGGAGGAGGGCTAGGTCAGAAAGCAAACCACGGGTCTGTTTTCCTGTTTAAAAATCTGCAGCCTGGGGTTAGCTTTTATAATCATGTGGAATAAAACTCACAGGAAAGGAAACTCTTAAAATAGTACTTGCTGAGATCGTGCCTTCCCGCTTGAATACTCTTCCTCTCCTCTCTCTTTCCTTAGAGCTCCCTACATCTCTCTGTGGGTCTAAGGCTAGGTTCTCAGCTGATTGGAATTCAGGCAGGTATTTTTATAGGGTAATTCCACGCTGGGCCTTCACTTCTGTCAGCAAGTCTTTACTGATTTTGTGTTTATTCGCTTGCTGATAAGGGAGTCATTCTCCCTAGAAGATACATAACTGTGTGTGGAGGAGCAGAAAGACCTGTCTTCAAACACTGATTCTGCCTAACTCAACATTATAGTAAGAAGAAGTCACCAAACCTTGATTTTCTCCTCTGTAAAATGGGAATCGAGCCAACCTTTAAGGATAAAAAGAGATAATGCTTGTATGAAGTGCTTCATCAATTGGAATTCTTCCAAAAGTTTTCTCTCAAAGACCCGGCCACCTGTGCTCAAACCCAACCTCGTTCTCTGAGCTAACCCTCTTCTAATGAACAACTGTGCTGCCTCCAGCTTCATTGAGGTATAATACACAAAAACTGCATGATTGTTAAGTATATAATGGGATGAATTAATATGCATATATATATATATAAAATTAAAGGAGTCTCTCTATGGAGTTAACATATCTGTCCATTCAAATATTTTCCTTCCTTCTTTCCTCCCTCCCCCTCCTCTCTCCCTCTCATCCCCCTTTCCTGCCCCCCTCCGTATCTCCCTCCCACCCTCTTTCTTTTCCTTTTTTCCTTCCTAACTTCTTTCTTGAAAAAATTTAAGTTCTACACTCAGCAAATTTCAATTATATTTGTTTATTATCAAATATTGTTATTAGGCTATACATTAGATGCTCAGACCTTATTCAAAGTTTGAAATTTTGCACCTATTTATCAATTTTCCATTTCCCCTACCTACCATCCATTCATTGGCATCTATTTTTTATAAATTATATATATATATAGATATATATAATTCCTTATATCTGTTTTTGTCTAACTTATTTCATTTAGCCTAATTTTCCTCAGAAGGAAGGATATTTTTCATTTTGAGGGTAAAATATATTCTAGTTTGTGAGTATATGTGTGTGTGTTTAATCACATTTCTTTTTCCATCCAACACTTAAGGTTGCCTCCATGTTTTGTGTGTTATGAATAATGCTACTATCAAGATAGGAGCACATTTATTTCTTCAAAGAAAGGATTTCTTAGACTGTATATCCAGGAGTGGGGTTGCTGGTTCACACAGTAGTTCTCTTGTTAATCACCTGACAGTGGTAAGCCATGTTACATTCCTACCAACAGTGCACTAGGATGCCTCTTTCTCTCCATCCCCTTTATTATTTGTCTTTTCAGTAACAGCCAATCTTACAGCTGTAAGGTGATATCTCAATGTGGTTTAAATTTGCATATCTTTGAGGATGAATGATGTTGAGCTCTATTTAATCTATCTGTTGGCCAGTTGAATACCTTCTTTGGAAAAATGTTTAGGTTCTTTGCTTATTATTTTTTTTTATAGTGAGGTAATTTTATGGTTTATCACATTGCATACATTTCAGTTTTACAACTTATATTTTATTTGTGTGCTACATCATTTATCACCACAAAAAATCTAGTTTCCATCCACCAACATACACATGATCCTTTTACCCATCTCTCATCTAGTGACCATTCAGTTGCCAACTTCAAAGAACTTATTTTTGTGTCAGGTCTTAACATTCAAGCCTTAATATATTTTTGAGTTTATTTTTTGTGTACGGTGTAAGACACTGATTCAGTTCCATTATTGTGCATATAGCTGTCAAGTTTCCCAAAATCATATATTAAAGACTCCACCCTTTGGCATTATATATTCTTGACTCCTTTGTCAAAAATTACTTGGCTACCAACTCAGGGGTTTATTTCTGTTTTGTGTCACAATTATTTGTTTGCAAATGCTGAACATGTACAGAGGCCAACACTCAGAAGATTCAGTGTTTGGTTGAGTGATTAATCGCTATCTTCTTGAAATTCTAGATTTTTGAACAGGGTCTTATCATTTCATTTTACACTGGGCTGGAAATTTTCTCTTGTAGGAACAGGGAAAGCCTTCTTTGAAAAAGTTCGTATATCAGGCAAAAGTCCATATTATAAGATTAGTTTCTACAACCCTCCCTCCCTCTAAATTAAGTAAGCAGATATCATTATAGACGGAGAGAAGTTATTTGTAAGATCCCAAACTGACAATCATAGTTGTATTTTAATTATTGTTTGTAATTGGTTTACATACTATTTAACTAACTTACATAATGAAACCATCTCTTGAGAAGACCTGAACTCAAGTTGATGAGAACGGCTGCAAATAGGTAGATTTCAGAGCGATTCGGGATTCAGAAGTTCAGTTTCTCTGACTTCAGAAGTGAGATTTTATCAAAATTATAGTATCAGTAAATTCCACAAGCCAGTTAAGTACAATTCATTCAGTATTATTTCAGTTATAGGTCAAAGATTCTTAGATTTCTAAAAGCTGTGTTGGTTCCCAAAATTTCTTTTAAATTTTCTTTGAGTGTTGAGTCCACATGACTGCATTGGACTCCAGGTTCAGAGGTCACTGTCTATTTACATGGCTTCCATAGAGCATAAAATCACACGAAAACACCTGAAGATGCATTTAATGTGCTTTCTTGCAACAACGCATGCACTTAAAGTCAAGGGTTAATTTATTCGCTCAGCATCCATCCTGTCTGTGAGCTATGCATGGCAGGAATGCGTCTAGCAAATTGCAATTATGCAAAAGAAAAGTGAGCATGGCCCAAGAATAGATTTCCTTCCTTAGAAGGGAGAATTGTAACAATGTTCAAAAATAAACAGGTAATTACTTTGCTATGCACAAGTCCCATTTGAAAGTTACGTGTGGATCAGGAATGCATCATGGAAATATTGTCTAAATCAGTGCTTTTTCTTTCTCCAATTAACAAGTTGTTCCTTTACAAATGTCATTTTGGTTGTCTCCGTACACTATCCGGTTCACGTGGTCACTGGGAAAGCTTCTGAAGTCACTGTGTAGTTGGACATTTGCAGTAGTTTCCTGCTAGATATCCTTCATTAAACTATTCTCTTCTTATTAAGAATTTGTATTAGGTAGATGCTGGGCTTGTATGAAGATTGTCAACTAATTTTATCTCTTTTAATCTTAATCTGGAAATACAAATCAGTGCATTAAGAAATTTCATGTCTTGAATGATTCATGCATTATATATGTGTGTGTGTATATATATGATTTTACAAGATGATGAATTTTGCTTGGATTTATTTATTCATGCTTTCTACATCTATGGACATCAGTGAGATTTACACTAGATATTTTTATACTTGCCTTGTCCAGTTTGAGTGCCAAGATTCACTGATGTTAACACATCAATTGAAATACCCTCTATATTTCTAAAAAGTTTAAATAATAAAGAAACTGTACATTTCTTGAAGTTTGATAGATTCACTTCAAATTTTTCTATAAATATAGGCAGATCTCTAATAATCATTTCAACTCTTTTTATGACTTTTGCTCTTCAGGTGTTCTATATCTTCTGGATTTTCTGAAGTCTCACTCTATATTTTCATACTACATATTTTTCTTACTATATGTAATTTTCTAGAAATTCACCAATTTCATGCACATGGCAAATTCTATGATATAAAATTAATAAGCATATTTTCTAATTTTAAAATATTTTTATATCATGCTATTTTGCTTTGTTGATTTGTATTGTTCTTTAAATTAATATAACTAAATATTTTATTCACCTTTTAAAGAAAAATATTTATTAACAGTTTGATTAATCTCCTGATTTATATTCCAATAAATTCTTTTATACTATTATAATCATTTGCTTTCTATAGGCTATTTTATATTTTAATTGAATGCAATTTTTGAATTTTATTCCTGTTTTCTAAAAAATACACTTACTTACTATTCAGTACTATGATATTTTATGTTATAATCTTATTTTCACATATTTTTAAATTGTGTATAATTTTAGTATGATTTCTTCTTTAACACTAGTTTTTTTTTATTAATTTCTAACTGGATACAATATTTGACATTTTTCCAGTTTCTAGTTTTACTGCATTATAGTCAGAGAAATTCACCTATTGATTTATAGTGATAAAAATTGTTATTTGTCTTTTTCATGAATAATATAGGACCAATATTTCAAAGATATCTATTCTGGCTGATTGAGAAAAGTGTGTTTTTCCTGTTTCTTGCTTAATAAGTTGTATATATATATATATATATATATGCACATATATATGTATATATAGAAAAATATGTATATATATATAAACAAACTGCTAAATCAATGTTTTTATTTATGTCTTCCTTAGTTAAAGAAGTTTCTAAGTGAGTTCCTTAGTTTCTAAGTGAAACTGTGATAAAGTGATAAATCAACTTACCATTACTGGATTTATCCTTGTATTTCCAACTGTTTTTGTTTCATATATTCTGATACTATTTTATCAGATTGATGTGTAGGCTTTGTATTTTGTATGTATCATACACATAGCATATGCTATGTTGTATACTTTGCCTGGGAACACTTCCCTGCTTTCCCCCACCTATAGCAGTCACGAGACTTGCTCACTTGATTTAGTTCCCTCCCTCAAAGAGGAATTCCTAACTACCCTATAAAATTAGAAGCCCCATCATCCCTACTTGTGTATACTCATAACTGTGACCACTACCAGTTACATTTATATATCCACGAGTTCAATTTTTATCTTATCTCACTAGAAGAGAAATTCCTGAAGGCAGAAAATGTAGATGCTTAATAAGTAAATGCAGATATTAATGATTAATTCAAATAGTTTTCAAAAAAATTCTCTTTAACTTATTTAGTGATTTTTATTTAAGTTTTATTTTGTCTGCTAGTAATAATTTTAAACACTTACCTGGTATATATCCTTTGTATCAATTTCTACATTTTTATTAACTTTTCTTAGGTACATCTCTAGTAAGCAGAACATACCTAATATCTCCATCTTTACCTAATTTAGTGTGCCACTTGCAATTTAATCCACTCACATTTATTGTGGTTATTGATCTATTTGGACTGATTATTGTCATTTGAAGTTATATAATCCTATGTTCCCCACCACATGTAGTTATAGTTAATAGTTAATATGTATGGATACTTTACAATGTAGTTTTTCAGGATCTAGTACTTTTTGGTTTCTATCAAAATAACCCTAAGATTCATGTTTCAAGTGAAGAGACTTAGGCTTGGTTCATTAAATTGTCTACCATTCCTTTTTTGTTAACTTGTCAAACCAGGACTTACGTTTTAGCCATTCCAGAGGTCTGATCTGGCTTCCAGTTATGCTGTCTTACTTTTCTTGTCTGAGTCTGTTTCTCTCTCTTGCTTTGAACACTCACCTTTTACTTATTTGCCTATAATGATAATGTATAAATTTTGATAAATCACACTTAAACATACTACCAAACAAATTATTATAAGACATTTATAAGACAGCCCTCCTGAAAAGTTAAGACTGTATATGCTTCTACTACTGTCCTATGGAAAAAATTCTGTTGACATATCTAGAATTTTTATTCCAGGTTGCCATGTTGTTATTAGTTTTATTATCAGTATTCTCTTTCAGGTTGCTGAGCAACAATTTCTGCTTTTTATTCTGGAAAATTTCTTCCACTTATATCCACCAATTCCATGTCTTTTCTATTACTTTCACCCCTTTCATTTAATTTTTGGAAATTGGTTAGAGGCCACTGATGCTTTAGCTTCATATTTCTTCCTTAGTCTATGATTTATCCTCTGTAATAGGTTTGGATGTAATTGCCTTTGAAACTGTCTACAGTTACTCAATATAGTATTTTTTGAGTTTTCTCCTTTTACATCATTATTTCTTTTTCCTTCAAAATCAGCTCTATTTTCTCACTGTGTCCTTTAATATGCTGCAGATTTTTCTTGAACAATTTTTCACTGTTCATTAAAACTAATGGCTAATGTGATTAGCAGTGATGGCTGCTATGGGTTTTCTCTGCTTTGTCTGTTTACCTACCTGTGTGAAAGGAAGACATTAGTCCTTGTGTAAATCCTTAGGCAAGCTAATAGGTTTCCATTCAGGTGAATGAATAAGCAGTAGGAAGTACCCAGGTGCTAAAGTGGAAGTGTATTGTTTTCAGAAGTGAATATAATTGGTTTCTTTTCATCACCCTTGGCATCATTTTGAATTTCTAAAGTTCACTCAGATTCGGCTGCACTTTGCTCCTCAGTTTCTTTAGACAGACTGGGATCTCCCCAGAGAGTCCATGACATTAATTGTTATGATGAAAACAATTTTTATTAAACATTTTTTCTAGAGCATATGTTAATTGTTTTATTCGGATTATATAATTTTAGGCTCAAAGCCACTCTGTGAAGTTGGTATTTTTATTACAGATAATAATTCTAAGGCTGAGTATGATAGTAAAACCCATGAAGATTAAATTATTTGTCCAAGTAAGCCTAGTAAAAGATGGAGCCAGCAGTTGGTTGCAGATAGGGTAACTTCAGCATGGGTACTTTCAACCTTTCTCTGACATACGATCACTTTTCTCTAATGCAGTGTGGAATATGGAATCTTCTTTAACCTTTCCCAAGGTCATGTAGCTTGGAGAAAAAGTCCAGAAAAAAAGAAGTCTGGATGGGACAAAGGAATGGATTATGAGAAGGTGTGCTTTCTGCACCGAGGCATGGAATTCTTATATATGAGAAAGCAGACTTCTCTTAATGGTTTGCCCAGGCCACACTTTGGAGATTTAAAGGTCTGCACTAGCTCAGGTTCAGGCTGCTGCTGCTGCTATGATTTATAGCCAGGATTCAGCTCTACATATAGCAGCCGTGTGCCATTTTTTCCAGGCCCTGGACACCTTTGTGTTCTAAAGATGGCCCCCTGTTATTTCAACCTAGTTAAATAGGAAATACAAATTACTTTGGAGAGGACAGACCTGTCTTCTAGCCATCAACTGGTTGGATGTTCAACTCAACTCTGCAGAACATGAGCTTTCTACTTTTAGAGTTTGGCTAGGCTGAAGTCATGCTGGGCAAGCTTTGCGAAGGCCTCCTGCCAGCCTGGGTTTGCCGCACAAACCAACCACAGAGGCAACACAGCAGGCCAATTAGGCCCAGCTGTCTGTCAGCTGAACAAACGAGGTGAGTGGACAGAGAGGGGCTGTCTTTGCCACAGACAGTAAACAGAACACAAGGATTAACTTTTCTGGTCTTTGAGATCTGCTGGGAAACTTGACATTTATTCTATCCCTGTGATCAGACTCCTTGACTTTCATTATAGCAACTGGACACAACTTTTGATGAAACAGAGATATTTCACTTGAATTTTCCTGGAGAATATTTGCTTTTCTGGTTATCACAAGATATTACTGACATGGAACTTGTACCAAGAATCTAACCATGGGAATTATTTTAATGAAGAGATGCCTAAAAGTTATGCAATATTATAGAATATCCTACTTAAGACAAGAAATTCCACTGTCTCGCTCCTGGACTGGTATCTCTTACTAGTTTTGTGGTTGTGGGAGAATTATGTGATTGCTCTGGTCTCAGTTTCCTAGTTGGTAAATGAGAAAATGACACCACATGAAGTTACTTTGAGGATTAAATTGGGTAATCTCCATAAAGTGTTTAAAACAGTGGCTGTTTTTAGAGGAAGAGCTTAATGGATATTGATTATTATTCCAAATATTCTGGATTTTAATCCAACTCTAGAATCATATCAATGCAGATGACCAGATCATGGGAAAGGACATAATAGGACCAAGTTCACAAATTTTTGTGTTCAACTGAACCAGGATTCAATCCTCAGATATTTGATTCTAAAATGTGGAAATTTTCTATGAGTTTCTCCGAAACATACCCTTTGTAGAGCAGAGCAACTCACTCACTTGCTCTGTGGCATTATTCTAACTCCCCAAAGAGGAGATTATGAGACACTCATTATGTCTGTGATTAGAGTATAGGAAGAATCAAGTGAGAGCTGTTGCCTGCCACATCACCCAGCAGTTCCTGTGTTCATGGGAGAAATTCCTTGGGAATCAGTTTTGATTAAAACTGTGCTTCTTCTGAGCAAGTGGTTTATTTTATTTTTCTTATGGAGAACTGTAACTAATCAAGACCCTTCTTTGTTTTGGCTGTTCAGAGGCTTAGTGTCAAATATGTTGCCTCCCTTTAGTAAGAAAATGTCCTATGTTATTCCAGATCTATGCTACTCTTTTTCTTATTTCCTCTTAACCCTCATTCCTTTGATAATATATTTTATCTTATTTCCTTGGCAATATATTTTATAGTTGGACAACATCTATAAATGATGCTTTTTTGGAATAAAACAAAAATGGAATATATTTTAAATATCTGGGAGTAGGGGCTAACACATGTTTATTTCTTTATTAGTCTTATTAGGTTAGATGCCATTATGTTCACAGTGTTGGTGAGCCTCCCTGGATTCAATAACTAAGAGCTTCATAATAGCTAGTATGTTGGTAACAAGCAGAGGTTAAACTCACTTTAAACATGGAAAATAAGAAACATCATAGCCAACTATATACTTCATTTCTTAGACAAATGATTTACTGCAAGGTGCAGAGAAATTCAGGGGTAGGGCACCAGAAGAGGGAGTGATTACATCAACTTATGCAAAACCCCCTCTCTGTTCACTCAAGACAAGTTTAGGTTCCCATTCAGTGTCCTCTCTGCTATCATTATGTTTATTATACGGCAGTGTTATAAGGATAGTTGTTTATTTTTCTTGCTTTCTTAATACCAAGGATAGTGCTTAAGTAACAAATAAATCAGAAAAATAGGTGTATGGCATGGATAGATGGATGGATGGATGGATGGATGGATGGATGGATGGACGGACGGATGGATGGAGAGATAGGGACACAGAGAGATAGCAAGACAGAGAGACAGTGAAAGAGAGAGAAAGAGAATGTAGATTCAACATGTTTCTTGAAAGAATGAATCAAGAGTCCAGAGGGATGATAATTAACAAAAAGGGCTAAGTGGAAGACATGGAGGTTTTGAGGGGAAGTAGTACATACATTTTGTCTAAAAGCATGTACTCCAGGCAAGGAAAAAGAAGGAAATTCTAGGCAAAGGAAAGCAGTGCATGCAAAATCACAAAGCTATTGAAACACTCATTTGCTTGGGGAATTACAAATATTTCAATTTGACTCCAGAGTGGATTAAGAGGGAATGAAATAGATGAACTTGGAATGTGAATTTTATCTTAAGCCCTACAGAGAGTCATTGATGAATCTTTGGTAGTGGAAGGGGCAGGTAATGAGATGATCACATATGTGTTTCAGAAGATTATTTTGACTACAGTTAGGACTGTGGATTGATGGCAGACATTTAGGAGACTATTACATCAATCCAGGAGAGAAATGGTGGAGCTTTTAATTAATTAGGCAGTGGGAGTTGGAGAGAGAGGGGTGTACTTGAGAAGTTTTAAGGTGATAGAATCAACAGACTTAGTGATCTATTGCATGGGGAGGATGGAAAAGAGGGAGGGGTCTGTAATGGTTCCCTGGTTTCTATGTTGATTAACAGGATGAATGTTGGTGTCATTTTCCCAAACAAAAAATAAAAAAAGGTGAGGGGAGTGTGATTAAGTCAACTTTGGAACACTGCACTTAACTATGCCATGGGTACAGCCAAATAAAGCAGGCATTTAGATACATGATCCAGAGCCCCAAAGATTGATTTGGCTAGATACTGCATCATTTGGGAGACATCGGAATAGAGTTGATAGCAGAAGCCAAAAGCGGGTTGTGCTTTCCAAGCAGATTAGAAAAGGGTAAAGGACAGAACACTGTGAGACACTGACCTTTGGAAAATGAGCAGAAAAAAAGATTTAGTGAAGAAGACAGAGAATGGTGGCTAGAGTGGGAGGGAAAAAAAATGTAAGGACATAAGCTAAGAAAAGACAAAATGCCAAGAAATCAGGAAAGTCTTGCATTTCCAGCAATTTGACAGTTTAGATATTCTGAACAATCATTCATTTGAAAACAAATTCTAGATAAAATGTTAAAATATAATTTTATATGAATTACTCAATTGAAAAGTAAGGAATCGTCAGAAGTGACAATCACAACAAAGGTGTGTGTCCAAAGAGGTACGCTTGTCCACTTTTTCAGAGAAATGTTTGTTGAATCCCTGTTGGTAGTCAGGCAGACCACACAAAGTAGGAGACAACAAGGTAAAGACTCTACAGAAAATGCTCTGGAAATGTGAGAAAAAGTAAATAAACCAGCATAGCAAAAAAGCAGAATCAAGAATAGTATCTACTTTGACTGAACTCTCTTTAGTAAAAAGGGGGAACAATCTCTTCCTGAGTGAAGATTCTCTCTCCTGAACTTTTAGAACCACAAATTAGTAGGATATATTCACAGAAAAAAAAAAAAGAGAAGAAAGAAAAATATTTCAAAGCAAATGTAGCACAGAAACAGTAATCTACAGAAATAGCAATGATCTGAGTTATTTCAACAAAGATGACAAATTCTAGATTATCAAGCAAACAAGAAACTATATATGTTTATATGTTTAACATATAAAAGAAATAAAGGATAGTGTTAAAATAGAGTCAAACATTCTAAATATATATCTAATCTATGTTACAGAAGGAAGGAAGAGGCTAAAGGGACTGAGAGAGTGATAATATTTGAAATACAGCTGACAATTTTATGGAATCAATGAAAGAAACTGATTCTTAATTTCAGGCAAACTAACACATTTTGAGCAGGGAATGTTTCAACACAGTAGTGTTATGAATTGTAGCAAAGAGGAAGTAAACTTATTAAAAGTACACAGAGAGGAAAGAACAGAGAGATAAAGAGCAAGCAGTATCAGCATCTGCCTTCCCAACAAAAGATCAACAAATAATAGACGATGTGCTGAGAAAACAACAATCTAGAATTGTTCGCCTCTTTAGAGAATGAAGTCAAAATACATTGCCCATAAGCAAAATGAGAGTTTGCCATCGATAGGACTCTTTCTTAATACATCCCTTTTTTTTCTAGTTATTGATAGACATTTATTTTCTGAATAACAAAAATGAGAATATAGTTCTGTGAAAAAAAATCTATTACTGTGCAAAAGGCAATTTAGAGGGAACAAGGATCAGAAGAGAATATATCATCAGTGTTTTATCCCCATATTATATTGTTTTTTATAATTAACTTCATTTTTATATTGATTGCACGTTATATATATACATATATATATACATATATATTTTTTTCATTGGTACCCTGAGGTTTTCATTTTACATCATTGTTCTCCCCGAGGTTCTTCTATCACCTTGTCACCAGTGAACCATCTTCTTAATCTCTTGTGCCCATCTCTCCCCTGTTTATCCTGCTCCTACTTATTCTATGCTTCAGTTCTGTTGACAGTGAAACAGTGTGGAGGACCCTCAAAGTTCTGAAAATGGAACTACCATTTAATCCAGCTATCCCACCTCTGGGATTCTACCCAAGGATACAAAACCGCTAATTCAAAAAGACACCTCCACACAGGTGTTTATTGCAGCACTAGTTAAAATAGCCAGGATATGGAAACAACTCAAATGCCCCAAAACAGATGAATGGTGGATTGGAAAATTGAACAAAATGGAGTAGTATTCATCTATAAAAAAAGACAAATTTGATGAATTTGTGATAACATGGATGGACATAGAAGGAATCATGTTAGTGGAAATAAGTCAGAAAGAAAAATATAAATACTGAATGATCTCACCTATATGCAGAATATAGGGAAAACAAAGAAACAAAAGAGCAAGAAAAACTTAAAACTATGCCTGAGATATTTTTAAAGCATGTACTTCATGAAAAAGGAAGTGGAAAGAATAGATGCAAAAAAGAAACAGTGTATAAGTTGATAATTAGTTGATAAACATAAAACATTGATTCTTTCACATCAGCACAGACATGCTTTTACAGGTTTGGAAAATATAAAACTAAATATATACATATATTTTTAGAATTTGTTGCAGCTATTCAGGAGAACTTTATTTTTTTGTCATTTATTGCTTTCATTATATATATATATTTAAATACATTTTATTGATTTGTCACAATTGTGCATTAATTGATCCCTCCTCCCTCCGTATCCTCTCTCTTTTTTTTCCCCCTCCAGTCACTCCATCTCCCATTTTTCTGCGATTTGTTGGTTGGTTAAGTTGATGTTCAGTTGTTGGTTGTTTGTTTGGCCCTTTGTTCAAAACTAAATATTTTGAATCAAAAAGTACATTTAATTAGAAGGAACTGGTTGGGGCTAGAGTGTTCCAAAGCTCTTGTATTATCTGAAGAATAAGCAATATTATCTTGCTTGTTAAACATGTATATTAAATCCTAGGGAACAACTAAAGAAATTTTACATTTTAATCCTTTCATTTACTTGTCTGATTACTTGTTTTTTAGATATGAGTCATTTCTGAAAAAATGCAGATAATAGAGAAGTGAACTAATATTCTTCAGTAATAAAGAACTGATCAAGAGGGTCAAATGCACAAGAAGGTGAAGGTAGAGAGTAAAGTAAGTTTGAACATGGAAACTAGCAAATGTTTGACTTTTAGAAACCTCTGTAGAAACTTCAATGCAGTGGTGAGGATAGATATGACTATGTTAGCGGTTGATCATTCCTAAGAAAATGGATGCTGTAAGTACAACCATTCTTTAAAAAAAATTTTTTTTGACTATGCATCAGAACTCTCTTTAAAAACAAGAGCCCAGGACTGGACAGTTTCACAAATGAATTCTACCCAAACATTCAAAGAGGAAATAACACATATAGTACTAAAACTCTTCCAAAAAATTCAGAAAGAAGGAAAACTACTAAATACATTCTAGGAAGCAAACATGACATTAATATCAAAACCAAACAAAGATAGCACAAAGAAAAAGAAAGAAAACTACAGACCAATCTCCCTAATGAACACAGATGCAAAATTCTAAACAAAATCCTGGCAAACTGAATCCAATAGTACATAGAAAAGATTATTCACCATGACCAAGCAGATTCATCCCAGGGACACAGAGATGGTTCAACATCCAAAAATCAATCAACATAGTTCATCACATCAACAAAGAGGAAAACAAAAACCATATGATCAAATTAATAAATGCAGAAAAAGCATTTGATAAAATTCAGTACCCATTCATGGTCAAAACCCTTGAAAAAAATAGGGATAAAAGGAACATGCCTCAACATAATAAAAGCCATTTATGATAAACCCACAGCAAACATCATCCTTAATGGGGAAAAAAAAACTGAAACATTTCAATTAAGATCTGGAACCAGACAAGGATGCCACTCTTACCACTGTTTTTCATAACAGTACTGGAAGTTCTAACAATGGCGATAAGGCAAGAGAAAGACATGAAAATGATACATGTAGGGAAAGAAGAAATAAAGCTATCACTATACACATATGACATGATACTCTGCTTTGAAAACCAAAAAAAAATCCACAAAAAATTTTAGTTGAAAAAATAGAGTAGTTCAGTAAGTTAGCAGTGTACATAATCAACACACAGGAATCAGAGATCTTATTATATGCAAAAACTCAGAAGAAGAAATTTTAAAAATTAAATTAATTTCATTAAAAATTAAAGAAATTAAAAAACAGAACAAAACACTCCACTCACCATTGCATCACTGAAAATTAAACACCTGGGATTAACCTAACAAAAGCAGTGAAGAATCTATACAAAACAAACAAACAAATGACAAAATATTATTAAAAGAAATAGAAGACTTAAAAAATGGAAAATATTCCCTGCTCATGAATGGGAAGAATTAACATTATCAAAATGGCTCTTCTGTCAAAAGCAATCTACAGATTCAATGTGATTCCAGTAGAAATCCCAATGACACTTTTTGAAGAGATAGAACAAAAATTACTGAAATTCATATGGAATAACAAAAAAAACTCGAATATCAAAAGTTCTCTTGACCAAAAAAAGAGATAATGGAGATATTACAATCCCAGACTTCAATTTATACTACAAAGTCACAATAATTAAAATAGCATGGTACTGGTACAAAAACAGACAATCAGACCAATGAAACAGAATTGAGTGCCCAGAAATAAAACCACACATATATGGGCAACTAATCTTAGGCAAAAGGCAAAAAACACACATTGGAACAAGGAGAGTATCTTTGATGAGTGCTGATGGGAAAATTGAACCACAACATGCAAAAAAATGGACCAGAACAACTCCCTCACACCTTGTACAAAAATCAACTCAAAGTGGATAAAAGAGTTGGATGTAAGACCTGAAACCATAAAATACATAAAGGAAAACCTGGGGAAAATCCTCCATGAATTACACTTCAGAAATCCATTCCTGGACAAATCTACAGCTGGCAAAGAAAAAGTGAAGGAAAAATTAAACAGATGGGACTACATCAAACTAAAAAGCAAAAGAGACAATAAAAACAAAAAGAAACCCAACTGACTGGGAGAAACTTCTTGCCTTCCATACAAGTGATAAGGGTCTGATAATAATGATCCACAAAGAACTCACACAACATAGCAAAAACAAAGCAAAAAGCCAAGTTTAAAAATGGGGAGAAGAGCTAAAAAGACACTTCTTCAAAGAGGAAATAGAGATGGTCAATAGGCATATGAAAGAATGCTCCACATCACTAATATTCAGAGAAATGCAAATCAAAACCACATTGAGATACCATCTTATACCAGCAAGAATGGCCCATATTAAAAAAATAAATAAATAAACAAGAAGTGTTGGCATGAATGCACAGGAAAAGAGACATCTTACACTGCTGATGGGAGTGCAAGCTGATCCAGCCTTCATGGAAGACTGTGGAGGACCCTCAAACATCTGAAAGTGGAATTACCATTCGACCCAGCAATCCCACTACAGGGAATCTACCCAAAAGACATATAAACACTCTTCCATAAGGATACCTGCACTCTCATGCTTATTGCACCACTATTTACAATAACTAAGATATGGAAACAACCAAATGCCCCATAACTGATGAATGACTGAAAACGATGTGGTATATTTACACAATGGAATATTATGTACTAATCAAAAGGGACAAACATGTCATTTGCAGCAACATGTATGGAGCTCGAAGGCATCTTAGTAGAAATGAGTCAGGAGAAAAGAGAAATATGTGAGGGTCTCACATGAGGGACTTAGGGAAAACAAACAAACAGACAAGAAAAATTTAAAACTGTCAATAGAAGTGAAGCATAGATCAAGGAGGGGGAGGAGAGTAAAATTGGGGAGTGGGAGGTCACAAGCGACAAAGAGGGTGCACAGGTGATAAGGTAATGGGAGAATGTTGGGATAAACAAAGATGTAGTATTTATATATGTGTTTGTATATATATATATATATATGTGCAATCAAAAATAAATAATTAAAATTTTTTACTGTAATATAAACACTAAATAGGGTATATGAATCACTAGAAATAGAAATAGATGAATCAAGAAAGAACACACACACATATATATCAATTTATAGAGACTTGAGCTTATTTATAGATTCAGGTAAATAATCAACTGATAGTGAGTAGTTGAGAATTAGGAAAAAAAGAAAAATAATTGAAGGATTCATGTCATCTGGGTAATAAGTGGGTAGGAAGCAGGTCACAGGTGGAGAAAATGATTTAATACCAGGATGAAAGGAACACATGGGTACAAATATAGATATAGACAGATATAAATATATATATGCACACATTAAAATGAGTAAGAGAGGGAGGAAAATAGGCATGTGTTGAAGAAAATTAAGAACATTCTGAGCAGCTGGGGAGGGTATTAATTCAAGACTCTTAGAAGAATAGACAGTATTTACAACCAAACTGAGGTTCACAGTGCCAGATGTCAAGCTCGGGAGCATGGTTTTTCACCAGCTATGCTCAGCAGGACATCCATACAGAAAACAGAAGTTTGAATTCAGAGTTGGGGTTTTGCTGGGTTTAGTTCAGGAGCATAGGGAATTTGGGTAGGTGCAGAGGCACATTAAGAGTGCAGCTAAAGAAATTTAAGCTCTAGAGTCTCTGATATGTATGCTGGAGAGACCCCACAGAGAGTGTACACAATCAAATGGTTTCTTAAATTTTACAAAAGTAAAATATATAATTGGTGAACTCTATCTGCCTTCACAGCTGTTACTTCATGACTGCCACACTTCCCTCATGTCAGATCACAGGCACTTCTGTGGTCTACCTTGCTGGAAGTTAAGGGTGGGGCTCAGTAGAAAATGTCTACACGACTAACAGATACTTGTGTGTATGGTTAAGTTTCAGTTATATGTTAATTCCAAGTTAAGAGTGACTTTTAGAAAAATCCCTCTGTTCCTCACACTAGACACTGATACAGATTTGGAGCTAAGAGACTTCTTGCAGGAGGCCTAAAATCCCCAGTACCAAAAGAATGTGGGAAGGGGTAAGAGTGTTGACAACTTGAAGAGTATAGAGGATTTGTCACTCCACAAGAAAACCTCAATGCCAGGAAATCCTAAAACTCATCAATAAAAGAAGTCTACTAGAAATTTCCCCAAATTTGACTATATCTTCAAATTTATATGACACTATCATGAAAAGTTGTAAAACTGAAAACCAATTTTCTAAACTAAAAAATGATTTTGAAAAAGCTTTGATGGAGATTCCTTTGAACAATGGAGCAAGAGAGGAGGAGGGGGAAGAAGTTGGGGGAGGTGAAAAGCACAAAAGATCAGGATGGTTAACAGGTGTTAGTAAAGTGGGAAGGCCCCGGGGTACACAATAATGCAATATAAGTAAAAATACACATATATATGCAAAAAAAAAAAAAAAAAAAA
>PVHY01010360.1:0-52252 GCA_004024945.1 Uropsilus gracilis | reverse complement strand
TCCCAGTACTGGGATTACAGGTGCTCTTTAGTCCATCTTAAATATATCCTTTCAAACTTTAAGGAGTTTCCAAGTTGAATTATTCTATATTTGGTAAACAAAGCTATTTTTCCCCACTTCATACCGTTCTTGACAAAAATCTTTTTAATTTTTTTATTCCATTTCTATGTCTGCTATTTTATTAATAATTTTTGGCAACTTATCTTTCTGCTTTCAGTCCTTTATCTGTAAAATTGGGCATAGCAGGGTAGATACATAGAGGCTTTCTTAGAACCTATAATTTATAATTTTAAACAGCACATTCTTCTCAATGAAGTTACTTCTAGATTTTCCACAGGAATATGATAGTGGTCAGCAAAGGAAGTCATGTGCTGTTACTTAACATATTTTATTTAAATCATGATTGAATGTGATTAAATTTTACTGATTTCAAATAATTCACAGTATAGCTATAATTTCAAAAAGCTTTTAAATGTGTTGCCTTATACTTTCCCCTGTTTATACACATTTGTCACCTTGCACATAGTCCCTAGATAACTCACTGTTATTTCTCTTTGTAAGGTTTATTTTGATAGCTGCATTTCCACAACAAATATTATTCAAAAAAACTCTTAAAACACTGGTATAAACTCAGAATAATGGAATAGTTTTCATTGTTTTTAATTAAAAATATCAAATTAATTACCTCTTTATTCAGAAATTTTGAAAATGTACAGAAAATTGTAAGTACTAAACAGCTTTAACTCTTTGGGCAGTCTCAGCATTATTAGTTGTTAATATTTTAGCCACTTTGTGCATGTTTCCTCTCTTATTTTCTATCTCTCCACTTCTCTCTTGATATATATATATATATGATTTATATACATACATATATATGCACATGTATATAATGTAAATAGATTTTAAATTAATGAGATTATATCATTGCTTTGCACATTATTTTTGGTCACTACATTTTGTTCCAGTATATATATTTATCCAAACCTACTAATGACATCCTACATAGTTTAAAATTTTCCTTTTTAAAAAATTTTAAAGCTTATTAATAGAGAACTATGAATAGTGTGTTCTATTATAATTTTAAAGGCCCTCTCTTTTTAATATTTATGTATTTTTATTCTTTAAATCACATCCTCAGTAAGTGGTTTTTGGGGTACCTACCCACCCTCTCTCTGGTGCCCCCTCCTTTATCTCATACCCCACTAGTCTGTGTTAAGTCCATTAGTCTTTCTTTCCTATGGCAGTGTTCTTTCATTGGGTGAGGGACTGTGTTCTTGGAACCAGGCAAGACTTGCTGGTAGGTTTTCAGTCTCAAGTTTGCGTTGGGCTATATTTGTGATCTATATTTGTGGTCTATATTTGTGATCATTCCATGCTTTCTTGTCAGAGGCTGTCTTCTCCAATCCCATCTCTGTTGTTTTGCTGCTTTAACTTATGGTTCTGGTGTCATATTTAAGGGGTCTCCCCCCCACTAGTGTTGGTGAAGAAGTTTCTCTATAGATAGAGGTATTTGTGATTGACCATTGTAAATAATCTCCTCTGCCTCAATTTGCAGCTTTGCTGTGGGGCTGATGCCCCCAGTCTTTGACCTTCCTTTCCTCCCCCGTGGTGAGGTAAGGGGTGCTTTGCTCTCCTAAAAGTTGTCTCTGAAATGAGGTCTTGTGGCTTTCAGACCTGGTGAGTACATAGTCACACTTAATGACATTGTGTTTCCATAGTTGATTCTCTTGTCTTCATGCACTGGTTCTTTCAGTTGTCCATCTTCTATGTCCAGCTCAGGCTTGTGGGTTGGATTTTTACCTGGTCCCTCACCCATTTAATGATGGTATTCGTGCTATGTATGTTCTTCCTCCTCCTGAAGATTGACTGGAGTGAGAGTGAAATTGAAGGAACATTCACCCACCTGCCCATGCATTGGTACCTCTCTGCATGGGGGTTGGGCCCCGATGGTCATTCCTGTGCCATCTAAGACTCCCTTTGGCTGGGAGCTGGGGGCAACATGCCTTGACCAATTCGGGCTGCAGATGGCTGGCTTGTGCAACAACCTTCTGCTGGTGGATGGGGATAAAACCCCACATGGTCCCCCCTCGTGGGCTCTTCAGGTTTGGGGGGGCTACCCAAAGCCTCCTCTCCAGGTGTGGCAACCTGGATGGGGTGTGGCTCCTTCCACCTTAACCAGGGGCAAAAGACCGCATGAAGGCAGCTGGGGTGATCTGGTGATTCCGGAGTGGGGCAGCAGCTGTCCTGTACCCCACTCACTGCACCTTCTGGACTAGAGGACATGACCTACCCGAGGCCTCCCTCCAGGTGCAGCAGGTTCTCTCTTTCTATGGTTATGTTCTCTTTTTCTCATTCCTTATTGTCCATATTTGTTTTTATTACTTTGGGTCACTCTTTTGGGGGTAGTTATGTTGTAAATATATTCTTTGGGTTTTGAGATTTTTTTCTTGTTATAAAAGTGTGAATTACACACATAAAAATTCATTATTTTAAGGAGTACAGTTCTATGAATTATGACTACCATTACAGTTAAAATATAACATTTCATTAACTCCTTTCTGTTTTATATAGCAAATACCCTTTCCCCAACCTTAGCTTCTGGCAACCAGTGATGTGATTTCTGTTTCTATAGTTACAATTTTCTCAGAATGTCATATAATTACAGCCACATAGCATGTAACCTTTTGAATCTTGGTTTCTTTCACTTAGACTAATACTTTTGAAATGCTGTTATGTTTTTATTGTTAAATAGTATCTCATTGTATAGATGTACCCAATTTGTCCCTTTGACCATTGATGGACATTTGGCTTGCTTCCAGTAGATGTACCCAATTTGTCCCTTTGACCATTGATGGACATTTGGCTTGCTTGTGCATTTACCACAAGGCCTGGCTTGTGATTGTATTTAGCGCCATTGTGCCAACGACACCTCAAACAGGTAGCTAATACTTTATTATTTTATTAATAATAAAATAATAATTTATTATTATTTTTAATAATTTATTATTAATAAATAATAAAGCTTTAATGAGCTTGCATGTACACATTTTTGAATGAACATGTGTCATAGTACTCTTAGATAAATATCTAGGAAAATTTTGGGATCATATAGAAATGCATATTTATCTGTTTTCTAAGATGGTTGTACCATTTTGCATTTTTACCAGTAAAATATGAATATTTCAGGAACTCTACATCTTTGCCAACCTTTGGTTTTATCACTTTCTAATTTTAGCCTTTCTAGTTGATTTATATTGGTATTTAATTATGGTTTTCCCTCAATCTCAAAAATA
The DNA here is from genome assembly GCA_004024945.1 of Uropsilus gracilis. Taxonomy (NCBI): domain Eukaryota; kingdom Metazoa; phylum Chordata; class Mammalia; order Eulipotyphla; family Talpidae; genus Uropsilus; species Uropsilus gracilis. The sequence goes on along the minus strand of PVHY01010360.1, from coordinate 48,959 downwards.
TCTTTAGTAACCAATTCAAAATAAATTCCACTTATCAGAACTTTCCTTCTTCAAATGATTGTTCAAAAAGAAGAATTACATAGCTACAGAGGAAATCTGTGTTTTTACCTATATTATTTAAGCTAATATGGCAATTACATAGGTGAACAGATATTCAAAAATAATAAATATTTGTGAAAGACAACTAACATAAGTAGAATTGCCAAAATTGGCAAACACAAGACGGCACTAGAAAAGCAAGTATGATTCAGGGAACAGGGAATAATTTATAACATAATTGTACTTGATTTGGTAAGATTTTAGAAATCATTGAATACTTATAACAAGATTGTCTGAAATGGAAAAAGAAAAAGAGTAATCACAGTATAACAAGAACTTGAAAAGTAAAATTATTATGGATGAAATTCAATTTTCAGTATATTCAATAAATAATGAGTTATGCCAAATATATAAAAATGGTTATTGATGCAAAGATTAAAATGCAATAGCACATATCTAATTCTGTAGTTAATTTAAGAATAACACTATGCATAATGAAATACTAGTCAACTATAAAAAGACTGAAATCTTGTGGTAACATGGGTAGAATGGGGAGAGATAATGCTAAATGAATTAAGTAAAAAGGAGAATGACAAATACCAAGTTATTTTACTCATCTGTAGAATATAGATAAATTAAACAAAAAAAAAACAGGTAATCAAAAGCAAAGCAGATCTTGGAGATAGCAGAAAGGGGAGAAAGGATGAGGAGAGCAAATGAGGGTGAGGTCCAAATGGACTATGTTGGATTATGTTTTTGTGGTGGACATCATGTTGTTATTTATACATGAGGAAGTATGAAAATATGCCATGTACCGGTCAATCGAGAGAGCAGACCGCGGGCAACCAGGGTTCAACTGGAGCAGGAGAGGCACAGGGTCAGCGATGACAGACAGACACACCACTCAAGAGGTAATGAATCTGCTGCACTTTATCCGGGATTTTAGTGGGTATATATAGTGTTTAAAATGATTACATCAACATTTTTTTAATACATGAAGTTTGTGTTTTAACAGATTTTATCTTAGGTAAACATTAAACATTTTTAACTAAAACATAATGTTCTCAAAAGCATTCCAAGACAATCATCTATTTTAAACCTATGATAGCTAGACTGGTTAATGATCACTACAATTGTTTCTTGTCTACTTTATCAGGTCATCTACTTTATCAGGTTTCATTACCTTAGGTATGTCACTAAAGGATTTCTTATCCCTTCACCGAAAGTTTACCAGGGTTAATAGGAATTGTTCTCTCAGTTTTACAGAAATATTCTGACCGCAGGGCTCCCTCTGATTGTTTTTAGTTAATCATGCAAGGCATGACCTCAACAACACTTCCACCACCTGGGGCCTGAGAGCTACGCCACAAGGGTCCCCTGATATGCAGGTCAGCTCCCGACATGTCCCTCCTGCAGGGCAGAGAGCTAGGCAAGAGTGTTCTGTCTCAAAGGTCCCCCAGATCCAGGTCAGCTCCCACAATTCCCCTTTTTTATTATTTAGCAGGAGGGACACCAGGCTTGCGGGTAGTGAGGCGAAGTTCATGCAACACAAGGTGGGTTGCCTGAATGTCTCAAGCTAAGAGCTTGAGACAACAGGGAAAGCACAAAAGGAGGAGCAAAAGGAACGTGCCTCCTGTGGCCAGAGCAATGAGAACACGGTTCCAATTAGTTAAGGAAGGTACATGAGAGAACATAGCAGAAACAAATGATAAAGCAAATTCAGCAGATCCAGTATCCAAAGGTAGATCTTGTTGAAGGAAATAAATCTCTTTGTGCAACTGTAAAATGTCCAGAGAACTGTTGGCATCATGCCAAATACCAGCGAGATGTCTTTTAAACACAGTCCCAAGTGTGGAGACTGTCATTGTAGAGTTTAGAAGTAACACAAATCCACTGATACGATGCATGACAATTTAAGGTCAGCCTAAGTTTAAGTCCTTGAAGTTTGGAACCTAAGGAATTGACGGTGTCAAAGAGAGCATTAAGTTTAACTTCCATTTTATGGTCAATAGTATCTTGAGTACCCAATGTACAGGAAACATTTTCTGACAAGGTGTTTACATAGTGAACAGTATGAACAGACTGAGACAAGGAAACAGCCACCGCAGTAGAGGCAGCAATCAATGTGATCAGGGCAGTAATACCGGCAAAAAGCAGACATGAGAAACGCTGAGGTCTATGCAAGTAACTGGCAATTTCTTGGAGAATTTGTAAGGCTTTATCATCATACCAAGGACCTGTCACATTGATGGGCAGCATGATAAAAGATGGTTGGTGTATAATAAGAAGTTGAAGGGAAGGATGTAAGTTGGAGACACAATTAGTCAATTGGCACTGAGTGCAGGAAACATGAAAAGCACTAAGGAAGAGTTAATACGGACATCACCAATCAATAGAACAAATGGTTCGGGAACACAGGCAAGAGCCTGAAATACCTGAGTGACCCGTGGAGATAAGTTACTAGAGACAAGAATATCAGGTCCTAATGAGGCCACCAATCTCCATAGTTCCATTTGAGCAAGACTGGTACCCAGGGACCAGAGGCCCTCAACTAAGGGAGATTTGACAGTTGTCCCTGGGATATCAATCCTAAAGTGGGGGCTCCAGTCAATGAGGTGACCAAACCCACCGTAAATGTCTCTGATGGCCCCTTGGAGGCCTTTACAGCGATTCCAATGAGGCTGGCCAGTGTGCTTAAAACTTTCAGGCTCGCAGAAAGGAAAAGCTAAAAAGGGTAGATTGGGTCAAAGAATAGAAGTAGATATGTGTGCATCCGGCAGACCTAAGAAAGTGACAATCCAGCGAGCCAAAGTGTTGGATTGACCAGTAGTGTCACCTATGAACCAAGATGCTTTCTTTGTAATAGCTACTGAAACACACCCAGATTTATGTTGTTTGGTAAAGCAAATGGGAAGGACAGAGGACTGTCCTGAGTAAGAGAAATTATTATGAGATACAGGGTAAATATGAGTGTCAGAGGGACCCCCCAGGGCCCAAGAACAATTAGTATAAACGGGAACTACACGCTGAGTCCAAGATGTAGGATGTAAAACTGGAGGGTCAGGGACATACGCCCAGTAGATGGCAGCATCGGCAGGAGCAGATTGTACAAGAGAGCAGTGTCAACACAGCCACGAGAATAACAGCAGGATCCTGCTGGCAGCCGGCTGCCTGAACAGAGCGCAGAGTTTCCATAATCAAAGGCTGTAGTAAGGCCTGTAACTGGGTCCATGTAGGCAGCGCTTGCACAGGCGGAGGATTGGCACTCACTTGAACATGGAGATCATGAAGTCGGGCTGCCAGAGATGGAGGGCGGCGAGGAGACCAGCCTTTTCGTCTGCCAGCGTGGACTTTAGGCATCCTGAAAGAAAACCAAAAGAGACCCATGTTCCCCAGGCATGTCCCTAGGTCAGGTCACAGGGGGGGCAGATGGTGAGTCCGCTGGGCTAGGGGCTGGCCGGATAAGCCGATCCGGAATCCAGACAGGAGAATCAGCGTCCTGTGGAAAAATGCAAGCATAGCCCTGCCCAGAAGTTATCAGAGGATCTGGGTCTTTCCAGGTCCCTGTAAGCAGATCTTTCCAGCATACCAGTGGCAAAGGCTTAGACTGGATTTCGCCCCAGTGCTTAGAGGCTGAAGTCAATCCATCACTGTCAGTATTTAGGTGATTAAGAACAAAAAGGGCATGAGTCAAAAGGTGGTGTGGAGTAAAGTAGGAATGAGCAGCACGGAGACGGGCTAGCTGAGTTTTTAACAGCTGATATGTTCTTTCAATGATCGCTTGACCCTGTGGATTATACGGAATACCTGTAATGTGGAGAATTTCCCAGGTTGCTAGGAATGAAGAAAACGAGCGCGAAGTATCAACAGGAGCATTATCAGTTTTAAGTTTAAGGGGCTTTCCCATGAAGAGAAAGCACTGGATTAAATGCTGAATAACATCTTTCATTGCTTCTCCTGTTCTAGCAGAGGCAAAGATGAAATGAGAGTAAGTATCCACTGTTACATGTACATAGGCAAGTTTTCCAAATTCAGGGATATGAGTAACATCCATTTCCCAAAGGGCCTAAGGTTTAAGTCCTCGGGGATTTACCCCCATTTTTAAATGTTGTACTGGCGGCGGACAATGGGCGCAGTCCTTGACAAATTGCTGAGCCTGTTCTCTAGTCAACTTAAACATGTAACGTAAAGCGGAGGTGTTTTGGTGGTGCAAAGTGTGAGCACGCTGAGCCTCGGCAACAGGCAGAAGCAAAGCACGGGTTAAGGTGTCTGTGCACTGATTACCAAAGCTAAGTGGGCCAGGCAGTCCTGTGTGACCATGAATGTGACCAATAAAAAATGGAGAGGTATGCTGGTGGATCAATGATTGCAAAGTCTGTAAAAGTGGAAGAATGTGGGATTTTCTTGAGAGTAAAGTTGTCTTGATAGCAGGGAATAGGCTCACCACATATTTAGAGTCTGTGTAAAGGTTAAAATGTTGTAAGTAAGTTTGGAAGGTCATAATAACTGCATTAAGTTCTGCTTGTTGTGCAGAAGGTGAAAGTCCCTCCTGTACGATAGGGTTTTGCCCAGGCACGAAAACTACAGACTTCCCATTGGAGGAACTGTCAGTAAAGATTGTTAAAGCCATAGCCAAGGGCTGCAGGGAACATTTAGTGGGGAATAACAGCTGCGTCACGAAAGAATTCTACAAGTGGATGTTCAGGATAATGAAATTTAATCTGTCCACAGTAGCCCTGTAACACAAGGAGCCAATCATCATCATTTAGGAAAAGCATGTCAAATTGTGCTTTAGAAAAGGGGATGACTATATTATGCATTTCTCTGCCAAACAATTCCCTAGACCTTATACGAACTTTTTGTGTGATCAAGTAAGAGAGATATGGATAAGAAGCCAACATCTTATGTTGTACATGTGGCAAATGAATCCATTCTAAGATTCCATTTTGCCAGAGACTCCAGTAGGCATGTAAGTAGTTTTCAAAACTAGTAGGTCCCATTCAAGATCATAAGAAATTTGTTGTACCTTAGCCTCATTAATTTTTAGTTCCACCAATTCTAAGGCCTGTCATGCCTCAGGAGTTAGAGACCGAGGGGAAGTAGGATCAGAGTCCCCCTGTAAAACCTGAAACAAAGGGCTCAGTTCCCCAGTCGTTAATTTGAGGAATGGGCGAACCCAGTTAATGTTGCCGAGCAACTTTTGATAATCATTTAAAGTTTCAAGGCAGTCTGTCCGAAGAGTAAGTTTCTGAGACCCAATAAAGGAGTTAGAAATAACATGTCCCAGATAATTAATAGGTCTGTCTTTTTGGACTTTTTCTAGGGCAACAACCAGGCCATTTCAAGTTAGTAAGGCAATTACTTCCTGTAGTAAGATATCATTAGTAGAAGGAGAAGAATGAGCCAAAAAAATATCATCCATATACTGTATAATATAGCCTCCGGGAAATGCTGTTGAGCAGGAGAAGAGCAGCATCAACAAATTTTTGGCAGAGTGTTGGACTATTTTTCATGCCTTGAGGTAGAACTTTCCATTGATATCTCCGGTAGGGGCTTTGAAAATTAACTGAAGGGACACTGAAAGCAAAACGTTTCCAATTCTCCGGGTGTAAATGGTGTAAAAACAATCTTGTAAATCAACAACTATAACATCCCATCTTTTAGGGACGGCTACTGGAGAAGGCAGGCCAGGCTGCAAAGCCCCCATATCAGCCATGGAATCATTAACAGCTCTAAGATCTTGTAATAAGCGCCACATACCAGATTTCTTTTTAATGACAAATATAGGTATATTCCAAGGGTTAGTACTTTCTTCAATGTGGCCATTTTCTAATTGATCCTGGACTAATTGTTCAATCGCCTGTATCTTTTCTTGGGGCAGGGGCCACTGATTAAGCCATACAGGCTCATCTGATTTCCAGGTGATTTTATCAGCGTACAGAGAGCTTTCAGTGGCCCCTATGAAAAATACTGTAAATTTAAGTTGTCTGAGGTGACTAATTTAAGATCTAAATCGCCCATGATATCTCGACCCCACAGTGAGAATGGCAAAGTAGGAATGACATAAGGTTGAATAAAACCAGACTTTCCCTCCAGGTCCCACCTTAAGAGCTGTGCACTCTGAGCCACATTAGAGGCCAAGCCAAGCCCCAAGAGAGAGGAGGAAGTCCTAATGCAAGGCCAGGTGGAGGGCCAATCTTTGCCAGCTGTGCATGTCCGATCAGGCGCAGTGTCTAGCAGGCCCTGGAGTGGCTTGCCATTGACTGAAATTGTTTTAAAAGGCCTTTGTGAACCTATGTCTTGGATCCAAGTGACGAAATCAGTGGAGCCAAATTGGCCTTTACCTCTATTTTGAAGTAAAGTAGGATTAGGGAGTTTGACATAGGGCAGTAAGAGCAATTGAGCAATCCTTTGTCTTTTATGCAATTGTATTGTCTCTTTTAGAGGATGGATCATAACATTAATATCCGTCTGAGTGTCTTCATCCAACACACCAGGAATGACCTCAAAATTTTTTTGTTAATTTGAGCTTCTGCTAATTATAAGTCCTACAGTTCCTGGAGGGAGAGATCCTAATACAGAAGTGGGTATTAGAATAACTCCATCCAGGGAGGATAAAATGACATCCTGCTGAGAGGCCAAATCAAGCCTCATGCTTCCAGGAGTTGCCCTGGGAAGGTCATGAATGGTAAATTCAGGGGCTTCAGGATTTGAAGGTTGTTGTTTAGATTCCTCTCTTGGGTTTAGGGGGCTGAGAGGATGCTCCCCATCTAGTTTTTTGGTGGTTGTTTTTCTTTTGGTGATTTTTTTTTCTTTGTCTAATAGGGATCCATCCTTATGGAATTTGGATCGGCAATCCTTTTTCCAATGTTTCCCCTTTTGACACCAAGGGCAGACAGTAGAGGGAGGATTTTTATACTTATCATTATTTATCATTTGAGTGCATTGATTTTGCATATGGCCTGTCCTTCCTAATTTAAAACAGGAAGGTTCAGAAGATTGCTTGCTTCCCCCATATGTTTGTTTAACATGGGAGCTAAATTTTTTACCTTTCATCGCTGCAGCGTATGCCATCCCCTGAACCACTGTAGGTGAGGCATCCAAGCATGCTTTAACAAAGACCTGAATAGTACCAGTCTTATGTATAGGCTGAATTAAATCTTGACACAAAGGATTAGCATTTTTCCAAGCCAGTTGTTTTAGGAGCATATCTATCCCTTCAGATGGGGGCAGCATCCTACACACTGCCTCCTCTAGGCGAGAGGCAAAATTTTGATATGTTTTTTCATTGGATTGCCTGATTCCTGATAGTGTACTGCCCTTGGTTCCTGGAGGCGCAAGTTTTCTCCACACTGTGAGTGCATTTTGAGTAACTGCCTCCAATACTTCGTGTGGAATAGAGACCTGTGAGACAGGGTTGGTGTAGGCCCCTGTCTCCAAGAACATATCCATGCCTGGTTTGGTACCCCCTTTTCATAAAAACTGAGTCACCATTTGTTTAGACAAATCTTCATATTCAGTCCATCAAAGGACATAGTCCCCTGGATTAAGGTGGCTTTAGCTGTTTGATGCCAATCATGAGGTGTTAACCAATGACTTGCCACCATGTCCAACACCTGAATGGTATAGGGAGCAGAAGCACCAAATGTTTTTACGGCTGTTTGTAATTCCTTAAGAATCTTTAAAGGTAAAGGCTACCAGGTAGGGGTCTCCCCTTCCATTCCCTCGGCCACAGGGAAGGAAAAGGAGGAATCCCCTTCCTTTCTTGCCTCTACCAGGGCTGCATGAAAGCCTACGGGCGGTAGTGGTTTCCTCCACCTAGATTTAGGTTTAAGGTAAGTTGCTTCAGTAAGAGAAGGATGGTGATCTCTGTCCTCAGGCAGTTGATATTTTGCTGCCTCATCGTTCAGATGCCAATCCTCTGGGTCATTGGAAGCAGAGCACACGGTATCATACCTATGTTCTGTTAAATTAGACCCATAAGCATTTTTTGAGGCATTGATCGATTTTGCTTCATGCTCATCCTCCACAGAAGCAGTCTCATGGTTTAGGCCCTCAAAATCCGTGGAGTCAGTTAAAAGCTCCCTCATTTGTAGCCATAGTGGATACGCACAAGGAGGGAGTTCTTTTTCACCATTTGCTTGCACATAATGTCTCATTTCATGACCAACTTTTTTCCAATCCAGCAAAGTTAAAGTCCCATCCTTGAGAAATCAAGGGCTAACTTTCTTAATGAAGTCAAAGAAATCCTTTAAAGTTTTTTCTGACACCTTAAGACCTCTGCTAGCCATCATGTTTAAAAACCGAAAGAAAAATTTTCTCATTTTTCGAGTCAGTTTGTCCCGTGACTGTTTTAGATTACTTACACTTAACCAATGATCCTTTATCAGCGGAACCGTGGAATCCTGGTAAGATCAGACCTGTTGCCTTGAGAAGAGGAAAAAGAAGGAAGAGATTACCTGTCCAGGGTCCCTGTTCGGGCGCTACCTGCCACAGACTGGTCAATTGAGAGAGCAGACTGCGGGGTACCAGGGCTCAACTGGAGCAGGAGAGGCACAGGGTCGGCGATGACAGACAGACACACCACTCAAAAGGCAATGAATCTGCTGTGCTTTATTCGGGATTTTAGTGGGTATATATAGTGTTTAAAATGATTACATCAACATTTTTGAATACATGAAGTTTGTGTTTTAACAGATTTTATCTTAGGTAACATTTTTTAACTAAAACATAATGTTCTCAAAAGCATTCCAAGACAATCATCTATTTTAAACCTATGATAGCTAGACTGGTTAATGATCACTACAATTGTTTCTTGTCTACTTTATCAGGTCATCTACTTTATCAGGTTTCATTACCTTAGGTATGCCACTAAAGGATTTCTTATCCCTTCACCGAAAGTTTACCAGGGTTAATAGGAATTGTTCTCTCAGTTTTACAGAAATATTCTGACCGCAGGGCTCCCTCTGATTGTTTTTAGTTAATCATGCAAGGCATGACCTCAACAACACTTCCACCACCTGGGGCCTGAGAGCTACGCCACAAGGGTCCCCTGATATGCAGGTCAGCTCCCGACATGTCCCTCCTGTGGGGCAGAGAGCTAGCCCAAAAGAGCTCTGTCTCAAAGGTCCCCCAGATCCAGGTCAGCTCCCACAAAAATATACACCCAGTCATATAAAATTTAAGTTACCGCTGCCTTCATAAAAGTAATGCAATATATAAACTAAAAAAGAAAAGCATGACATAGGGAAGTTAATACAGGATGCAAGGATGATTCCATATGAAGACACTTGTTGCTTTCACTACTAGAATTTTAATTAATTTATTAATCCCTTCAAATTTTAAAAAATCATCTTTTTAAAAATGAAAACTGACACAAGTCTAACCACACTAATACTAAAATGAAACTTCCTGAAATCTACAGGCAATTTTAACACATAAAGCATAATACGTAGCATTAAATCATTATAATCACCATCATAACATTTATAACAAGAGTGAATGCAGCTCATAGGTGAGGGAGAGGCCATCAGTTCATTCCAAGCTGCACCAATCTAGTGGGTTTCAACCCCAGTGAACTCTAGAGATACAGGAGAGGTCTTTTCCTTGACAACCTGAGGAAGATACCCACCAGATAAAAGCCCCACTGACCCTTGACCCCCTTACAATCACAAAAGAGCACTGTCCATTGCAACAGTCAACAGGAAGATACAAATTCTACCACAGCAGCTCAGGCACAAGGCAGAATCATTCACAAACTGGTAAGTACTCTTGAGAATCATGCCAGGTAGTACAAATGCCATCATGACCCAACACATAGAACATAGAACAAGCCTGAAAACAAACAGGGAGAAAAGAAAATGCAATGGTCAAGCAATGGGAAACAATACGACAACAAAGGAAAGAGGACCTTCACAACCCAATATGAATGGCACAGAATAAATGTTTTGCCTGTCAGATAAAGAATTCAGAAAGGTCATGATAAAAGTGCAAAGATTTAAGATGAAATGTAGACAAAAAATAAAAAAAATGATTTGAGTAATACTATCAATTAAAAGAACAAAAATGAATCATTAAAAAAGGAACTATCTAAAGGAAACAGGATGCTTAAAGAGCCATAGAGGATATTAAAATTGCCAGAAAAAGCCATGAAAATAGAATAGATGAAATAGAAGAACATATCAGTACTCTCTAAAACAATGAAATGAAAAGAACCAGAAGAGAAAAAGAAAGAAAAATACAAAGGAAAAAGGAATGAAGAATCCCTCAGAGACTTACTGGACCCCATAAGGAAAGGAAATATAAAAGTCATAGGAATACCAGAAGGAGAAGAGTGTCATGGGAACCCTAAATCTATTTAAGGAGTAATGGAGCAGAACTTCCCAAACCTGAAGAAGGAGATGAAAATAGACATATAGAAAGGTAGAAGTACATTAAAATACATTGGTGAAAGGAAAATCACAGCAAGACATATAATAGTCATCCTACCATTAGTCCAAGACAGCAAAAAATAATGAAACTGACTAAAGAAAGGGACCATCATGGACATGTGTCTTTGGGACCTTTGGCACTGAAAATGGTGACTTGGGGTAAGATAACTGGCCACCTGTGGCTTTAAGGACTTTTTGTTTTCCCTGTTGAATTCCCTTGTTAAACCCTGTTGTTAAACTGAATTTGACTGGCAACTTCCACGCATGGGTAGTACGAACCTGAGAGAATCTGGTTGGCAGAAGCTGCATTTTATTTTTTTATTTTTATTTATTTATTTATTTTTTATTAATACTTTTATTTATCTATACATATATTTCACATCATTATAACCTCTGGGGATCCCACCCGCCACCTCTCCTCCCTGGCCACTCTAGCTGGTCCACAAGGGAGGACCAGAAGCCACATTTTAAATGTGACTTTTTAATTATAAATTTAATTTTATTCATTCTTTAGATTTTAAAGTATCAGCAAATGGTTATTGGAAAGCCTCCCCCCCCCCCGTTGATGAACCCTCTGTTCACTCCAGCCCCTTTCCTTGTTTTTTGATCTATGTTGAGTCCTTTGGTCTCTTCGTTTTCTGTGGCAATGTCCTTTTCTTGGGTGAGGGACTGATCCTAAAATATAACAAGCCTTGTTGGTAGATGTTCAGTCTTATCTCTGCATTCTCATTTGGAATCTGTGTTATCTCATTGTTGACTGTCTTCAATCAATTCCATTCATTATAGAAGATACTCGTTGTGAAGGGCATCAGCTGAAAGACTTTGCAGGTCATTTCCTCTCTTTCAGATTGTAGCTTTGTGTGGGCCTGCAGCCCCATTTCTGTGACCTTCCTCTCCCATGGAGTGGGAAGGGGCACCTTGCTTTCTTGAGTTGCGTATTAGCCCTTAGCTTTTGGCACATCCACTCATTGTGTGGCCTTAGGTGTGACTTTGTGATAACTGATGTCCATGATCATTTCTCCAGTCCATTATACGTTGTCTTTCTCACAGCTCCTTCTCTTGTGATCCGCTTATATTTGTTCACAATATTTTGCGCTGGTCCCTCACCATTCTGTAGGTTCAATGGATTATTAGTTCTCTTCTCATTCCTTCTGAGGACTAATTGGGATGAGAGTGAAAGAGAGGGGGTGCCTTTATAATCCCTCCCTGCCCACCCCCCAACTCCACGTGCAGGTGGCTGAGCTGGAAGGCAGGGCTGCAACCATCCACCGAAGCAGGGCTGCGACCACCCACCGAAGCAGGGCAACCAGGCAGGCCCGGAGCCCTAACCAGGTCCTGGTACTGACATCTCCAAGCCCCTCCCATCCCAGCGCCGACCTGGTTGCGGCCACTCTCTGCCCACCACACAAAGCAGAGAAGTGTCTGAGTGCTTGAAGGCCAGTGTGACTTGTTAATTGGAAGCTTCTGCCCTTTTTTGATCCAAATTCAGGGTCATTAAATTCTACTTGCAAACCATTTGTTGTCTGAGATTTAGGATTAATGTTAGAATATCTCTATTTCAGTGCAAACAATGGCTATTCTGAACACTCAGTTTGCTAAATTTCTTATGTTGACAAATGAAGGCAAAGTGAAACAATTAATTTGTAACCATGTTCAGATGAGTGAGGATCTTTGAATCCACCTAAGTTTAAGTGGCCCAATGTATGAAAATGCAATCACACTTCAAATGAAAGCAGTCATGATGGTGGAAATGATTTCTAAATGAAGTTTGTAATAGAGCAGAGGAGTGCATTGTATCTTGCTTATTTTCTGGCTTTGAGTAAGACACCATTAATTTTTACTTGGAAATACTTTGCTTTTGATTTTTAAGTCTAGTGTTGGAATCATTGTATTTTACTGCAAACAAAGATTTCTCTGTACACTGTAAGTCACCAAGGTACTGAGTCTGCATATGCAGGGCAAAGTGGAAAAGATTTCTAAAGTGAAGATTAAAATAGGGCAAGGAGTTCTGTGCATCTTAGTTACTGGAGTAGAATAAGAGATCATTAGGTTTAACAAGGAAACCCTTTGTTTTCTGAGTTTTAAAAGGAATGTTGGACTCATTCTCTTTCAGTGCAAACAATGGCTAATCTGAACACACTAAATTTCTATATTTCTAATGCTAACATACACAAGAAAAGCCTGTAACATGGTTTGTAAACAGGTATATATGTGTGAGGATCTAGAAAATCTTTGAACCCATGTAAATTTAAGTGATCTAATGTATGCAACAATACAATCCTGCATCCAACGAAAAACAGTCAAAATAATGTTACTGGGTCAAAAAGATTTCTAATGTAAAAATTGTAATAGAGCAAGAAGTTCTGTGTTTCTTAGTTTCTGGAGTTGAGTAAGGAACCATTAAGTTTTATTTGGAAACCATTGTCTTGTGAGTTTTAGGTGTAATGCTGGAATCACTCTATATCAGTGCAAGCAAAGACTTCAAGTGATCTAACATACAAAACAAGGTAATCCTGCTTCCAACAAAAATCAGTCCTAATGCACTTTCTGGCTTGAAAAAGTGCCTAAAGATGTCCATAGAGTAAGGTGTACAATGTAGACTACCTAGTTTCTGGACTGAGTAAGGGGACATTAAATTTTACTTGGAATTTCTTTGTTTTCTGTGTTTTAAGATTGATGTTGGAACCATTCAGCTTCAGAGTAAACAACGACTTTTTCTGAACACAATAAGTCACTTTGTTATTGAGATCTACATGTGCAGGGCAAAGTGTGCAAACAGCAATTTTGTTACCATGCTTAAATGAGTGAGGATCTAAGTGCTTTGAACCCATCTAAGTTTAAGTGATCTAACATGAAACAAATCATTCCTCTTCCTAGAAAAAGCAGTTCTACTCACTGGAAAATGTTTCTAAAGTAAAGATGTTAATAGATCAAAGAGTGCTATGTATCTTACTTAGTCTTTGGCATTGAGTAAAGGATTGTTAAATTTTAATTGGACACCCCTTTTTACTGAATTTTAGGACTAATATTTGGAAACACTTATTCAGTACTAACGACAGCTTTCCTAAATGCTGTAAATCACTTTGTTACTGAGGTATAGATGTAAAGTGCCATATCAGCAACCAGTATTTATTTATTACTATGTTTAAACAAAGAGGTACTAGGAACTCTTTGAACCAATATAAGTTTACTGATCTAACATATGAAACAAAACATTCCTGTTTCCAACAACAACAACAACAACAACAAATTTCTAATGTGCGTACTCTTTGGTAAATGTTCCTAAAGCAAAGAAAGTGATAGAGCAACATGTGCTGTGTATCTTACTTTAGTTTCTGGAGTTGAGTAAGGGACCATTAAGTTTTACTTGGAAACCCATTGTTTACTGAGTTTTAGATATCTAATATTTGAACTACTCTATTGCAATGCAAAGAAGATCTTTCCTGAACACTGTAAATCACTACATTACTGAGATATAGATGTTAAAGGCTAAGTCTGCAACAGATTATGTTTGTTGCACTGGTCAGATGAGTGAGGATATTGAAACTCTTTAAATCAATCTGTTTAAGTCATCAAACATATACAACCAAAGCAATACAATTTCCAATGAAATAGAATAATATTATAGATGTTACTAGTAACATCTACTCTATAGAAATATTTCTACCCAATAAGGAGTGTTGTGTATATTGCTTAACTTTTGGAGTTGAAAATGATAAAATTTTAACGCAAACCCTTTGTTTTCTCAGTTTTAGAACTTATGTTTGAACCACTCTATTTCAATGCAAACAAGGGTTTTTGTGAAAATTGCTTAACCAGTTCTTTAGTGAGATCTAGATGTAACAGTGCTAAGTCTCCAACCAGGATATATGTGTAACCATGTTTAGATGAGTGTGGAATTAAATATTTTTTACCCAATCTAATTTTTAGTGCTCTAACCAATGCACCCATGGAAATCCCATTTCTATCGAGAAACATTCATAATGTGCTTACTGGGTGGAAAATGTTTCTAAAGAGTAGATGTTTATAGAGCAAGGAGTGCTATGAATCTTACCACATTTTGGAATAGAGTAAGGAACCATTAGATTTTACTTAGATGTTCTTTGTTTTCTAGTTTTAAGACTAATGTTTCAACATCTCTATATCCATGGAATCAAGGGTTATCCTGAACACTATAAATCACTTTGCTATGAGGTCTACATGTGTAAGACAAAGACTGCTCCCTCCCCAACTAAATGAGTTACTATGTTTAGATTAGTGGGGATGTAGAAACTCTTTAAACCAATGTAGTTTTAAGCAAGCCACTATGCAACCAAGGCAGTCCCATTTCCAATGAAAAATGATCATAATTTGCTTACTAGGTAGAAAATATTTCTAAAGTAATGTCTGATTTGATAAAAATGGCTTTCCCGTTGTGCAATTTTAGCACAATGATTCCTTGATTTTCATCAATATGTGATCACTTTTGTGTTTATTCCTCTATGTTCAACAAAGCAGTATGTTTGCTTTGAAACATTTCTAAATGGAATGGTTCTAAATGAAGACATCAAACTCAGAAAAAAAATTTGCCAAAATAAACCCTTATGGTCCCTATTCAACTCTAAAAAGTAAATAACTTACACAGTATACCTTGTTCTGTAGCAATCTACATTTGAGAATCTGATTTCAGTGGAAACAGTTTTGCTTGGACCACTTAGAGGTTTAGATTTCTTTCAAGCAGTTCCTGATTCAGAATGCATCTCAACTTGGTAACTCAGATATTCTGGTAGGAGAGTTTTATTTATGCATCTATTTCTCAGTAATTCCTAAGTGATTTACAGTGTTCAAAAAAAAAACAGTATGTTTCCATTGAAATGGAACTGTTCTAAATGAAATCCTAAAACTTGAAAACATGTTTTCAAAGAACACTTAGTGGTCCCTTACTCAACTCTAAATTGTAACTAGCATACACAGCACAACTTGCTTTGCAAGCACCTTCATTTCAGAAACTTTTGGATCTACAAATGGCGTTTCTTTTTTGTGAATAAAAAGTTTTGTTTAAGACAATTTTAGCTCATTTTAATATCTAGATTTCTTTCAATTAGTTTCTGATCCCCAACTTTTCTAAACTTAGCAACACACAAAGTATGATTGTTGAGTTTTACTTGTTCATCTATTCCTCATAACTATGTGATTTACAGTTTTTAACAAAGCAGTATGTTTGTATTGAAATAATAGTTCTAAATTAAGTCCTAAAACTCAGATAACAAGGTGCTTCCAAATAGTACTTCGCAGTCCCTTCTCAATCTAAAAAGTATGTGACATGTACAAGTCAACTTTGCTCTGTAATCATCTGCAGCTGAGAAACTTTTAGTACTTAAACCACTTTTGGTGGAAATGGTTTTGCTTGGGAACAACATTATACCACTTTAAGGTCTACAGTTGTCTCAAATAGTTCCTCATTCAAAACTCATCTCAACTTGGTAACTCATATACACTGGCAGTAGAGTTTTACTTGTGAGTCTATTCCTCAGTAATTCCTAAGTGATTTACAGTGTTCAACAAATATGTATGTTTGCATTAAAATGGAATGGTTCTAAATTAAGACTTAAAACTCAGAAAACAAAGTGTTTCAAGTAACACTTATTGGTCCCTTGATCAACTCTAAAAAGCAATAGCATACACAGCACATCTTGTTCTGTAACCATCTACACTTGAGAAACTTTTTTTTACACATCAGGTCATAATATCTATTTTGAGTTGGAAACTGTTTAGCTTGAACTGTTTGCAGTTTTAGCAAAATTTGAGGCCTAGATTTGGTGCAAATTGTTCCTGATTGCAAACTCATCTAATCATGTTTACTTACGTGGAGTTGAGCATCTATTCTTCAGTAACTAAGTGATTTATAGTGTTCAGCAAAGTAGTATGTTTGCATTGAAATGGAATGGATTTTAAAAAGATCTAAAATTTAGAAAACAAAGTGTTTCTGAATAAAATTTAGTGGTCCATTACTCCTATCTAAAATAGACAGTACACTTTGCTCTGTAACCATTTACAGTTGAGAAACTTTTATATTTTTAATTGATTGCATACACACACATACATATATAAAATGTTATATACACCAAATTTCTCCCACTATCATGTCATCCATAAACCATCATTTTAATTTCTTGTGCTCTTTCTTCCTCCAATTTTACCCTCCCTCCCTCTTCCTTGCTTTATGCTTTAGCTCTGCTGTCAGTTTGTTATTTTTAACTTTTTCTCTAAAAAATAAATCAAACTTCATATAATAATGAACAAAAATATGAGAAAATAAAAAAAGTTTAATAAAAATTAAACAGCAAAACAATTATTTAGATTAGTTTGGAAATACTTCAGAGATTAATAATTTTCACTGAAAATGTATTTTTTACTGTTAGTGTGGTTCTCTCAGATATATCTAGTGTCATTATATATTAACACACTTTTTGGGAAATCAGTTTAGAGTATTTCAAATTTAAAAGTACAAGAGAGCAAATTTATTTCTAGCTATCCTTATCAATGCACTACATGTAAAAGTGAAAAAAGGAATAACTAAAAACTTTCAAAAGGATAATAGCTGAATAAGTTCTGTCATTAAGTTTTGTAAGGATATACAGTAGCAGTCAGATTTGGTCTATACAAGCATACATAGAAATGTCTCTAAAACACATTATCAAAAATATCTCCCAAATCTATTGAAGAATATTTCTACAGAATAATACAAATACAATCATCTTATAATTACAAAAATAGTTTGGAAATATACACATAACAGTTAACCTTTTTTAAGAAAAATGGAATAAATTCATGATTGTTTATGAATTTATTAATTAATATTTATTCAGAGCTTACTTTGGAGCCAGATATTGTGCATTTGAGAGCTGTTTCTATACAAGCATTTTCCCAGAGAAAATTTAAAATGGCACTATAAAAAGTATAAATCCAGTTTCAATGAGAAGGACATTGATGTGAACTATAGCCTAAGGTAGAAGATGGTTATCAAGGATGGGGCATTACATTTGACTCAGAGAAAAGTGTTAATCAAGATAGAAAGAGAAATAAGATGTTACAGAACTCAAAGTGGCAAATATATCTTGTGTGCTTCCATTAAAACAGAAATTGTCTTTGAGACCAGATAATATTGGATGAATAGAAAGTATTTCCAATAAGGGGAAATGGCTTATTCAAAAACAATGAATGGCATGGTGAACAGGCCTGGCATGGTGGCGCATGCCTGTAAGTGGCCAGGCATGGTGGTACATGCTTGTAAGTAGACGCCGTGGCCAGGGCCAGGGATCGCGGTTCGAGTTCCGCCGGGGGCACGTAACAAACCCTAGCTCCAAAACAATGTAGCTGGGTGTGGTGGCGTGCACCTGTAATCCCAGCTAACTGGGAAGCTGAGGCTAGGGACTGCTTGAGTCTACGGTACCCCCAGGCAACGTGAGCCTATGGATACACAGTCAAAAATAGTGAGACCTAGTCTCAAAAAAAAAAAAAAAAAAAAAAAAAAAAAAAAAAAAAAAAAAAAAAAAAAAAAAAAAAAAAAAAAAAAAAAAAAACCAAGAACAAAAACAGAAACAAAAAAAAAGCAATGAAACAATAGAAAGAAAATCAGTCATCAGTCATTGGACACAAGACAAATTCAGAATCAGTAGATAAACTTATTTGGTTAGTATTGAAAATGCACATGGGCAGCAATGGTGATAAGGAAAAAAATGTTAACTAGACTTCCAAGGATGGTTAAAGACTGGTTAGAAAAAAAAAAGATAAAATCTGAAATGAATTAATAGGAGAAAATTAATCTGTGCTATTCACAGTACATATTCCTACAAAGTAAGAAAGCAGGGAATTTGTTAGGAGATTATTTGATACTAGCTTAGATAGAAATTTTAATAGGATTTAATTTAAATGGTGGATAGAATGGCAAAGAAAGGAAAATGAAGTAATAATTACTGTGAGAAGTGTGAAAAGAATCGAGAGGGTATGAAATTTGGGTGTATAGCTTCAATCCTAGGTGGCAAGATAAAAACTATTAAGTACGTCTGGCTCATAGGAGGACTTATTTTAGACATGTTGAGTCTAAAATAACTGGTAACTATTTCCAAAAAGTGTACAGTGATTGGTGGCCACACTGAATCTTGAAGCCTTATTAAGAGGAGATATTAGTTTTATTTAAAATATTGTTTGAAGCTTTTATAATGCTGAACCAGTCATATCTTAATTGCATATTCTAAAAAATTTTAATAAGTAAAAATAACCAGTAACTATCAATTTCAGTCTAAATCAAGAAGGAAAGTAATATGCTTTTACTTCTCATTTCCAAACTCCATCCTCTTGTTCAAAGAGTTCATTGTATATTACTAATTTATTTAAAATTCTATTTTATCTCAATACCTATACAATACTTTGTTTTATAGCAATATCTTAATTATGATAAAATTTTAATTAATTCCCTCAACTGCAGGAACTGTTTTGCAATGGCACTTTCACATTATTGCATTTATTTTTTTCAGGAAATGTTCTTATGTGGAAATTTTCCTAATGTATAAAATTGTATGTATCCTTTTATTGTGGACAACTTTCAGAAATATGTTTTTGTTTTAATTTGGTTATGTATGTGAGTTTATTGATAATGGCAGCAAAATCATTTTACAGTGAGTTTTTAGCAATAACTACACTCCAAAAATTGTAGCACTTCAGTGAAAAGCTTAATTGATCTTTGATCAATTTTGGTTAAATCAATAAGTATACATGTGCATAAAATTTTGGATATTTTTGCTTACTTTTGCTATTCAGAAATGCACAAGTTTATTTCAAAGAATCACAACTATAAATGGATAAAAGACAAAATACAATACTTATTAGATTCCCCAAACTGCTAATCAAGTACAAAGATAGTGAAAGACATTTGCAAGCATGAAAATCTCAAAAATGAAATCTCTGGTATTTGCTCTTTCAATTGGATAGCACCTTCTACCAAAAATGAAAGAAAAACTAAAAATGAAGATAGAGAGAAAGCATAGGACAGAAGAGAGTTGAAATTAAATGCAGGAGAAACAGAAAGTCAATTTGCAGCATAAGAATAAAAAATTGTTCTCAGATCTCATGGTTTTCAGTTTTATATATTATTTTGCTTATTTTTGTACCCATATCAGCAAACTTAAGCTGAATACCCAAACTTTAAAGCTATGTTTTGATATAGTATTTATATAAAGTATTAGTTCTTTATTTTTACGTATAGAATGTGTTTCCTTTGCTGACAGCCCTTAATTCTGTTACCATTTGAAATTATTTGTGCTGTAGTCCCAATGTGTGTTGTCTCTTTCACTAAAGAATATACACAGATGACTAACAAATATATGATTATATGCTCTTCATAGTTTGTAATTAGAGAAATGAAAATTAAAACCACAATCACATTTCATTTCACAATGTTTACAATGGTTATTATCAAAATATCAAGAAATAAGAAATACTGGTGAATATATAGAGAAAAATGAACACTCACTGACTGATAGACAGAATGTAGATTAGTGCAATCATTATGGAAAACTGTGTGGAAGTGTTGGGAGCAGGATGAAAGAGGAGGAACCATGAGAGGAATGATTCAGTCAGAGACTGGGCTGAAAGCAAGCATGCAGCTAACAGCGATTTTATTTTGCTCCTTAGGACCTTATATACCTTGTGGAAGTATGGATACAAATGCAACAAACAAACAAGAAAAAAGCAGCATCCTGTGGGATACAACACCATGGGGGGACAGGGGAAAGGACATATCATTATCTAGGAGATACCATTGAACGTCTCTTAGCATAGTCAACATAGGAGGACTGAAGATACTACTCACCAGCAAGAGCTAGGTAAAATTGTCTTTAGTGTTCTAAAATCAGATAAGAATGAGTAGGGTGTGCCCTACTCATAATCCAGATCTTGCCCAGATATTGTGGCTCTTTACATTCCCTCCCCCCCCCCTTTTTTTTTGTTAAATATGACCCAACAGATATTGACAGGTCAGTGGGAGATGCAGAGTAATCAAGAAAAGAGAAAAAATATTATTAATATAACAGTAACAATCAACACCTTACAAAATGAGTGATCCCTCAATCCAAAGGATTTAACCAGGAAAAATCAAGTGGATTTAGGACAGCTAGCATTAAAGTGATTTAAATGGGCAGAACCTCTTGTAATTGTTTTGTTAACAAGTTTTGGGTTTGAGTGAACACAATGGGATAATGGAAGTAATTAAGTTTATGCTCCATATGAGGGGTAACACATGCTGGTAAAATTATACTGACAATGTAGAAAAAGCAATTGTTTTATAGTAGCAAGGTCCATCTACATAGAGTCCAATATCCCTTGCAATACATCTCCTTCATGCTGCAAGTTAACATTCTCCATCAGCCAGTTCCTGTGTCATTGACGACATGCTATGTTCATATCATTGACATGCTCAGCCATCAGGACCTTGGTATGGTAGGAGACAGTCACAGCAGTGGCAGCTGCCAGATCTATGAGCACAAATATTAGTGACACTAAGATTTTGAAGAATGTTCATTTGCTGCAGTCCAACCAGCAAGCCATGACATCCATGATCAGTCCTGGAACATTTTCCAACTACAGTTTTCTAAAACAAACTTGATTAAAGCTAATTCAGGGAGTGAAACAGGAGAAGGTGAGAGTAGCTAGTCATGAAAAATTAAGACATTAGGTTATAAACCCTGTCCTGTCACACTGAAAGTAACATTATAGACCCACCATACATAGAGTGATTGTACACAAGTTAGTACACAATATTATTAGCCCATTGTCTTTTGTGGAAGGTATAACTGTCACCCTTGATCCTTGATGTAGCATTATTGTAGACTAACAATGACCTTAAGCTTTGTGCAATGTGCATGAGATGCAAGTAAATATGATTTTTAAAGTGTATAGAGAGGGGACTAATACTGTATCTTCATTTACACATGTGTCACTATTGTTGCAGGGATCTGAGAGATCTTAGTTGCCAGTGAGGCTGGAGTAAGAACCTTGGGGAATTGGGTATTCTGATCCTCCTAAGACAGTAGGTTGTGGGTGGTAAGATATGTCCACCTGGGGACACAGCTTTTGCCATGGTCATGGTTGCTTTTGGCCTTGTATTGGGGAGGAAATGGTAAGTGTTGGATCTCTATATCAGACTCAAGCTGTTTTCAAGCCCTATTCCCTCCATTAACCATTTCCTCAGCCAGATCCCATCCCTGATTCCCATTCAGTGAGATTCTACAAATGAGGTGCAGTACATTGATTTATTTTTGTAGGATTCATAAGAGTCTGAGTGAAAAAAGCATGTAATATGAAAGGTGATATCTAGACGTATAGTGTTTGCTGTTTTCCAATCCTGGGATATGTTTGGCAGACTTAGAACTTGGGAGCTATTAGCCTATACAGGAGGCTCCTTTGTCCCCCAGATCCTAATATGAAGCCTGTCTGAGTTAGGTAAAATTGCCCAGGGGGTAGTGGGACTCCTTATAGGGGTTGTTGCAGCCTAACTGAGGGTGAGTGAAGCAGTTAAGCACACCGGTAGTACCTCTGGCTTGTAAATTTCCATTCCCTGGTTTTTTCCCCCCATATCTTGGGACTGGTCAACCAGTCTTTTTACCATGCCTCATGTGAGCAGGGTCTGGGGTTTGTGTCCTTCTCCATCTCCACCCTCGATTCATCTTTAATTGTCTCTTCTGTTTCTGGATATTAGCAAGGCTTGATTCATGGAAGGCTTGATTCATGGAGGCTTGATACATTGTTCTCCATTATCTGTACTAATACAAAGAGAGCCTCTTTCCTGCCTTATGATGTGGACTATACTGGACTATTGTTTAATCCTCTTTAAGTGGGTCTTTCATGAACTGGGCCTCCACAGGGGCTTGTACTTGTGGACCTTTATCTGAATAAATGTTGATGGCTAATGATATTTTTGCAAGAGTTACATGGGGATGATCACTAGCAGTTGTCCTATTCCCCCTTTTATGTAGCTATCTCTTAAGGGTCTGATTAGCTCACTCTACATTGCTTGTCTTTAAGGGTTGTAAGGGATGCCTGTGGCATGCTAGATGCCCCACAGCTGGAGGAACTGAGACACAGTTGAGCTTGTATATGCTGGCCCATTGTCTGTTTATTTTTTTGTGTGTGGTACCCCCATATAGGCGAAGAACTTCCAAACATGTTTAATGACATTGGAGGCTGATTTTCTGGTATGAGCTGAGGCAAATATGATCCCAGAGAAGGTTTCAACCAAGAAAGGTACAAATCCTAGGCATCCAAACTCAACAATAAGTGTGATATTAATTGGGGCTGTGCCCAGGTTGTGGCAGACCCAGGGACTGGGTGACACAGGTGGGGCAAGATTGAGCAATGTCTCAGCCTTGAGCCCATGAAAGGGAGGGACAGGCCTGATGTAAAGCCTCAGTGGGGCTATGGAACCACTGGTGAAGCTGCTGCCAGGTGATAGAGTAAACAGATTTTGTTAAGTAATCAGCACAGGCATTTCCATAAGCTAGTCATCCTGAGAAGCTTGAGTGTGCTCATATGTATATGACATAAAATGGGTGGTTGCATCCATGAATAATGTGGTGGAGTTCCTTAAACATCCATGAATTTTCTGGGGTGCCAGTGGTTTTGATGCAGGCCATAATGATTTTTCTGGTTACCCATGTCATGTATTGGGAATCTGACACAAGATTAAGGGGCATGGGAAGGCAAAGAGCATGAATGATGGCTAATATCTCAGACAGTTGGGCAGATAGAGACAATGCAGAAAAATTTCTTTGGATATGTTGTGAGGAGTGGGGGACAAAGCAAATAAATTCTGCCTTTCTGGCAGAGGAGCCATAAGTGAATACAGTGGCAGTGGGAGTGATCTACGAGACATGGCCTTTGGCAGGATCCATAGGATAATGTATAGAAATTGGAACACCAATGACTTGGGTGACTCTGTAACTATTTGGCCTGGATATTCGACCAAGGCAAAAGCCCCAGCAAAAGACCATTATAGCAGTTCATGTATATTCTCCTGAAGTATATTCCAGCTCCCTTCCTGCTACATGAACACAACAAATTATACCTTTAGAGATTAGTGCCTCCATCTCCTCCACATATGGAAAGATTTTGAAGACTGACTAGAAAGATGGATATATTGTAGGATAGTACAAGGCTTCTGAAATAGTATACCCATTGGGGAATGGGTGATGTCACAGCATAACACCTTTGGGGTCTTAATGGCTAGTGCAGCTAATGTGGATGGCGTTCTGCACCTTGTCCAAGGCTGATAAGGCCTCTGTGGTGAGTGCCCTCAGAGAAAAGAGGTAAGGATTCCCCCATAAGGGTTTTAAACAATGACTCAAGTTCTCCAGTCATCAGATGTAACTTAAGGCGTATCCACTGGATGTCGCCCAAGAGCTTCTGAAAATCATTCAGGGTATGTAGTTGTTGGATACTAATTTTTAACTTTTGTGGAGTTACCATATCTCCTGTTATTACATGCCTTAGATATTTACCGTTCATGCACTGTTGAATATTTACGGTGGCAATTTTTAGCTTGACTGACACCAGTACTTGTATTTGCAAAAAAAGCTCTTAATTGGACAGGATAGGCATGTGCTAATAGAATATCATCCATGTAATGCAACACAATGAGAGAAGGATTATTTTTTATTACAGGATAGATGTTTCAGAAAACAAATATCTGGCAAATTGTGGGAGCATTTTTCATTTCTTGGGAAAGAACCTTCCAATTATATCTTAATGCTTTGGTTTGATTATTAACAGAGGGTACCAAGAAAGCAATTTTTCCTTGTCTGTACTGTTCAAGGGAATTGTGAAAAAACAATCCTGAAGATCAAGGAACATAATATGAAAGTGTCTAGGAATCATATCTGAAGAGGGAACTCCTTGATGCAGGGGTCCCATGGCTTTCATTACAGTGTTAACTGCTCTTAATAAGTCTTTGAGAAATCTGCACTTCCTTGATTTTTGTGGACAACAAAAATTTGTGTATTCCATGGACTGTCACTAAGCATATGTCCTTGCTCTAACTGCTCTTGGACTAAGATGTGTACCTGTTTCAGTTTTTCTTTGGTTAGGGGCCATTGATCCACCCAGACTGGCTTGTCAGTTATCCACTTTATTGGGATAGGTCTGGGTGGAGGTACCTCAAAGGATCCCATCAGGGTGCTCACTATTCAGCAAAAAGTTGAGTTTGGTTAAAATGTCTCAACCCCATCGGTATCTTTTTATGCCTGATATGGCATAAAATTATATGTGCCTTTGCTTCCTTTCTGTATTTGTGAAAGGCAGCCACTATCGACTGATTTTTACTTTGCCAGAAGAACCTCCTATGTCAATTAATTATTCCATGCCATCCTGGGTGGCCCATTGTGGGGACCATAAATGTTGTGGGATGACAGAAGCATCTGCATCTATGTCTAACAGGCCTTCAAAAGACACTCCTTGTATGATTAATTTTGTGAGAGGTTTCCCCTGAAATTTTTCTACCTGAAAAGCACCTATGCTGCCCCACCTCACTCAAGGGGGTGAGGAGGGGAAATTTTAGCCAATGACTAGGTTAATGGGCAAGGCAATTAATTGGACTATGCACTGATATTTTTAGATGATGTGCCAATCCCATCATGATAATATTACTTTAATTTCATCTTGATAATTGGCATCAATGATGTCAGGATGGATGATTACTCCCTGAAGAGTAATGCTACTTCTGCCAATGAGTAAACCAAATTGTTCCAGGGGTACTAAGTTATATGCTCCCATCAGCATGACTCACCGCAGTTTACTGGAAAATACTGCAACCTCTTTGGTGGCAATATTCTGGTGGCTGCTAATCAATATCAGTAATACTGGAGGTGGCATGGCAGTCTGGAAGAACGGGTGATGCATGTGTGATCATTCCTCCTTGGGACCAGACTGGAGGCTACCCAATCTGAAGTTTCCCGACTGTACCAGTCTGGGGTCTCTAGAGCAGCACTCACTAGTTCAGTGATTGCCCTTTCTGCATGGGGGGTACAAATCCAGTTTTTTGAATTCTTTAAAAGCTGATCCACAATTCTTTTTAAAACGTACTGGCTTTCCACACTTAAACCAGGCTGGGTGAGAGCCTTAAGGGTTGTGGTCAATAATTCTGCTTCTTAGGTATCTGTTCCAATGTCCTGAATTCTTTTGATACACTCATCAAGACTGTAAATTCTTAAGATTGTTTTTACTTTGGAAGTAGCCCTGTCATCTGCATGAGTGCATGTAAAGGCATTCGTGGCCTCTCTATTTTAGATTCTTTTCTCTACCGCCTTGTCAACTCTAGTGTAAAATTCTGTGATGTTCTCACCAACACCTTAGTGCAGGTTCTGCAGCACCTTTAGAGACCTGTGCCCATCTGGGATATGCCACCATTTGGCACATGCACATTGTCTGACTTGATTAAAATATTTTTGCTCTCGTGGCCTGCATTGTAGGATTGCTTCACATGCCCACCCCATGTAGTGTTTGCTGAGTTTTGACAGGATTATCACTGATGTTTTCACAGCCTGTTCATCACAGCAGTCATGATATACTGTACCTCACATTATATATTGCTGATCTGATAGGACTGCCTACATAAGGTTTTCCAGTCCCAGGGGGCAAGGAGGTGTCTGAAAAGATTTTGAATTAGCTTAAGAGTAAATGGAGCATTGGCACTATTGCTATTTACTGACTCTATAATCCAGTGGAATATATTATAATCCCAAGGTTCATGTCAGTGATTTAGATTTGAATTGTCATTATCTATGAAAACTGGGATTAAAGCTTCTGGAATAAATCTGTCTGTGCCACTGAGTTCCTTCCCTTTTGGTAGTGTGGCCACCCCATGTAATAATTTTGAACAGTAGCCAGCCAATGAGTCAGTTTTTCTCTTTCTTGATTCCTGATTATAAAATGGTGGCAGTAAGTGCCAAAACCTCAGCATCCCCTGTGATTCATAGGGACTCCTTGCCTTCCACTAAAAAGGTCTTGTGTGGAGTTGATGTATGTATGCCTGAGCTTATGTCAGTGGGGTTCTTGTCCACAAGTCTGGCAGATATTTCCTATCCCTCTGGACTTGTGCCCGTGGAGTTCCTGTCCACAAATCTGGTAAAACTTTCCTATCCCTCTGGTATAGAGAAATTTCTCCATCAGCTCCCTCATCAACTGAGTCTAATTCTTATAATGACTGATGTATAACAGACCACATTGAGAAGAGCAGTGTTGGCACAATGTGGCCATTATCTAGGTGGTCTTGGGTGGTTTTACCCATGCTCTCTTAGGTTCCAGAGTCCATGTTTCCCTAGCTTAGTGTAGCAGTCCAAAGCAAAGTTTAAGCCAATTTTTATATTCTTCCTTGACTAGTTATGTCCTTTGGTCTTTAGCATCTGCTGAATTACATCCACAAATTGCTCATCTACTTTCTCTCCTTGTTGTGAATTCCCCATGGTAATCAATTCTGAGTTTCTGCATACTTCCTGGATCACTCAGTTTCCTCCCATTCAACAGTCACAGCTCTGGCTGTTAAGTCTTTGTTCCTTCTCAGCAGATGTATAGAGTTTCAGACAGCTTACTAGAGAGCTTTCTAGAGCTTACCACTAACTCAAGTCAGAGCCAGACCTTGGTCATGTAGCTCAGGAACTGTAAAGGATCATGCTCCCAAGGGGTGCCTCGAGTGCCTTGCATTACTTTTTGGCAGCCAGTAGGCCAAAGTGAGCTTGGATGTTTCTGTAACTCTCAGAAGGGAAATGAAGAGTATGGAAGTTTAAGGTAAGAGAGTAGAAAGCCCTACATTTTATACTCATGTTCTAACCCCATGTTAGGTGCCAGATGTTGGGCATGGGATTGAAGGAGGAGAAATCTTAAGCGGAATGATTCAGTCAGAGAGGCTGGGTTAAAAGCAAGCATGCAGCTACAGTGATTTTATTGTGCTCCGTAGCACCTTATATACTTTGTGAAAGCATGGATACAATGTGAGATGTAACATGTAGGGCCAGGACATACCATTCTCTAGAAGACATCATTATCTTATGGAACTGTCTCTTTAGTGAAATGTCTCTTAATAAAGTCAATATGGGAGGATGGATGATACCATTCACTAGGAAAAGCTGGGTAAGATTGTCTTTAGTGTTCCAAAGTTAGATGAGAATAAATAGGGTGTGCCCTACTCACAAACCAGACCTTGCCCAGATATTATGGCTTCTCACATGGAAGTTCTTTAAAAATTAAATGTAGAACTAACACATTCAGAAATCATATTTACATGAAGAATATATATAAAATAGTTAACTTGAAAACACATATATACCCCAAAGGTCATTGCAGCAATATTTAGAATAGCTAAATTATGGAAATAACCCAAATGCTCACTGATGGAAGAATAAATAAAATGTAGTACATGCATAATAGTAGTATTCATTACTCACATAAAAGGCAAACTCTTTGCCACTTGTGACAACATGAAAGGAACTTGATGGAAATATACTAAATGAAACAAAAGTGAGGAAATCAAAACTAACACGATTTCACTTATTTGTGGACTATAAAAAAAATCCCACATTGACTATTACAAAATAATGGTAGTTACCAGATGAGAAGGGACCATTAGTTACATGGCACAAGGAAATTATTAGTTGGTGAATGGTGTATGGATGTGTGGGCTTGGGCATAGAGAGAAAATATAATTTTGAAATAAGACAGCAATGTAAACCAATGCAACCTTGAGTTTAAAAAAAAAGGGGATAGGAAAATGGCAGCAGAATCAAGACTCTTGTCTCAACACCTCTATATATTCACAGTTAACTCAGTAACCCCTGAAGGATGAATGGACAGCCACAGCACACACTAGGAGAAGTATCTGGTATAAAGTGGTTATTTCAAGCAGTTTTGGGGTTGTCAAACAGCACAGACATAGTATGCCTTAAAAAGTCCTGGAAAGCAACAGAGTACATCTGGACAGGCAGCAAGGATTATAATATAGCACACCAAGTCATGGCAAGCAGAAGACTGGGTTCAAGCATGCAACACCAATATGGTAAGCTCTAACAAGCCCAAAATAAGTGATAGAACATAGCAGGATCTAGAAAACAACAGAGTATATCCTGGCAAATATCAAAGACATTATATTTCCTGGCAAGTAGCACAACAGGCAAGTGATAGAGAATGTGTAGAACAGCAATGTCAAGGGATGGTTTTTATTAATTATTGCACTTGAAGCATTAAGCCAGAGTGAGAATTGAAAATAAAAATGAGACACAGCTATGTGAGAGAACATAGTCCAGTGCAGACATCAAATGCGGTGACACTATGGTGGTGGAGAATTGGCTATATTGTAAAAGAATTGAGTGGTAAGAAGAACCTGTAATTTGTGCTCTGAACAAGTGGGCACAAGTGGAAGTGTTGTTGTCTCAGTTACCTGGGGGAGAAGAGAGCTGAAATTGTATGGAGGCACACAATCATGAAGGAAAAGAAAACCTTGCAGAGAAGCTGGTATATTCCATACTGGATATGTCCCTGGAAAAGATAAAGGGAAATTGGGTTTTCAAATCTATACTCCTAATTTACTACTCTACTAGGACTGCTGCTTACTTTGTGAGGCACACTGAGAGCACAGAAACTCCTGCATTTATATCCTGAACAAAAGAAGAGGAATATCAACATTACCACAAATATATGATGGTGTCCATATGAACATCTATCTGCACCCCTTCAGGACTATCCTCTACCCTATTGACTTAGCAACAGCAAAACAGTCTCAGTATATGTGGAAGGCAGCTAAGGGCAAACCATGCAAATCAAATCAAGAAAAACTGTAGCACCACCTGCAGTAAAAGTAAAATCAATCATGTAAGTTAATATGATAGACAAAGATACTAATAATATAAGAAAACTTCAAGTACTAAAGTGGACAAAAAAACCCCAAAAATGTAACTAACACACAGCATTGCAAAACCTTAAGAGTGTATGCCATCTTAAGGTGAGAATAACATTCCAGAATTCAAATACAAAAATAAGGAAGATAATATCCCCCATATAATAGAAAGTTCAGAACTGCTGTACATAAGAAATTAAAAGAAACTTTAAAATTTACCAGAAAAAAAACAGGTCAAAGTAATATAACTCAGAAAGACATGCCATGATGTAAAAGAGAAATTAGGAAAACTAGAGTGACAAGAAAATTCAGAAAAATAAATCAATAACAACAGGAGAAAAGTGAGACAGCAGTTGGTAGAAATTTAAGATTTAAATTAAAAAAATAGTGAAAGATTCAGAAGATAAAGAACTCAATAAATGAGATCAAGAAGTCTAGAGAAAATTACAGAGTAGAATAATCTAAAAGAAAGATTGAATCAATGACCTCAAAGATAATAATGCGTTAAGAACACAGGTGAATGAAGAGAAGGAAATGAACCATAAAAGCAAAACAAAAAAAAAAAAATGAAGAGGTGATTCAAGAACTATTGAACAGCATTAGGATAGTTAACAAAAATAATGAAAATCCCAGAAGGGGAAGAAAGAAAGTAATAGTGGTTATTCAAAGAAATCATAGAAGAAAACTTCCCACAACTTGGGATAGTATTAAATAACAAATCCATAAACCTAAAAGAATACTTGGTTACAGAACTGTAATAAATCCTTCAACAAGACACATAGCAATGAAATTAGCAAGCATTTCAGACAAAGGAAGAATATTGACAATGCCTAGGGGGAAAAGGAAGGTATCTTATAAGACTACACATACCAGTCTTAAACAAGACTTCATAACAGAGACTGCAGACAAGGGGAGAATATAAAGATATTCAAAATAGTTAAAGACAAAAACTGCTAACCAAGAATACTATATGCTAGTCAATTTAGATTTTTTTCATGTCTTTCTCATTTCCAATTGCTCTAGTTAAGACTTGTAATAACTTGCTAAATTTGAGTTGTGAGAGTAGACATCCATACCATATATTTGATCTTGGAGGAAAGGTTTCCTGTTTTATACCATTGATTATGAAGTTATTTGTGGATTTGGCATATATGCCTTTTGTCATGCTGATGCATATTCCTTCTATTACTGCTTTACCAAGAATATTTGTCATAAATGGATGCTGATTTTTGACAAATACCTTCTCTATATCTATTATGATTAAGTGTGATTTACTGACTTACGAATGTTTGTTACTGCCATTTTGTGTTGAGTTTTCTGGTTGTATATATTTCCTTATTAGCTTTTATTTTCTTTATTTAAATTTATATAGCTGCTTATAATACCCAAGTAATGGAAATTACCGAGTTCAACAACAAATGAGTAGATAAAGAAGACATACTTAAACAATAAAGTAGAATTCAGTTTAAAAGAGATTGAACATTGTCATTTGCAACAATATAGATGGAAATGTGGGAGAACTAAGTGAAGTCTCAGTCAGAAATTTAAAGAAAAATAATGGGTGATTTCACTAGTATATGAAATACAAAGCAAAACAGTAGAAAGGAACAGGCAAAGAAAACCCTACAAATCTAAGTGAAGAATTGAGACTACAAGAAGGGGGAGATTCATTGGTGAATAAAGAGAGAAGGCCCAGTGACCTTTGGTATAATATTTTTAGTGCTTTAATTGTAAGTGTGCTGAAGACTTGTTTTAGGGGAACTTGATTCCCCTAAACTTATAGTCCTAAATCATATACAATGCTGCAAAGCAATGATACTGCAAAAAGAAATTACCAGAAAATGTTAAAAGAAATAGGAAAAAATGCAAAGTAATAGAAAGCTATTCAATGCTTACATGTGGGATATATTGACAAAGTTAAATAGATATTCTTTTAATGAATACACAAACTTCATTGAAGATTGTATGGAACCACACACAAAAGTCAAAAATGAAGAAGAATGTTGCCAGACTTTATACTCTAAAGCAATGATAATCAAATAATATAATATTAGAATAAAAACAGGCATAGAGACAAATGGGATATAATCAAGGGCCTAAAAATAAACCCATACTTATATGAATAAATTTAGACAAAGTTGTTAAGAGTATATAATGAATAATGAATGTAAAAGTATATTCAACAAAGGGTGTTGGAAAAACTAGACTGCAACATGAAGAAGGAAGAATCAACATCATTCCTTCTCCCATTACAGAAAGAAATTATTCAAACTGAATTAAAGACTTGGAAGTAAGACCTGAAATCATAGAATTACATAAAGGAAAACCAACCAAAAGTTCTATGATAATGATGTCAGTGATGTCTTTGGATACTGCATTTCAGTGGAATGACAATGGAAACCAAAGCAAAAATAAACAAATAGGATCATATCAAATTAAAAAGCTTCTTTACAGTCAAAACCAGAATTATTTAAAATATTTTTTTCAAAACATTAAATATAGATCTACTACATAATCCAGAAATTTCACTCCTTAGTGTCTATCTGAAAAATACAGAAGCACTAATTAGAAGTAATATTTGCATTTCTATGTGTATTATACCACTGTTTGCAGTAACCAAATAATGGAAACAACCTAAGTGCCTAATTAAAGAAGAATGACTAAAGAAGTTGATGTGTGTATACTACTCAATGATAAAAAATTAATACAGCCATTCACAACAACATTTCTGGAGGAGATTATGCTAAATGAAATAAAACAGAAGGAGAAAGACCAATACTAGATTTTTTTCTCATTTATGAAGTATAAATTAACTAAGCAAAATAACAGACAAAATTAAACCTCTGTAATTCAAGCGAAGAATTGAAGGTTACACATGAAAATTTGTGAGGGTTAGGAACCCAAGGGAGGAAAGACCCAGTAGACTATGGTGGAGGATTGTTGGGACTTTCATGGTGGGTTTGGGGTGTTAACAAATATTTGAAGAGGTGTAAATCTATATTCCTAAAATATATAAATTGTTATAAATTAAAACTACCTGAATAAACATTAATTTAGTTGGGTTAGAACAGAAAATGGTTTTAAATAGTATATATTTTGACTTGACTAATAAAAAATAAAACATCAAATATTTTGAAATGTAAATGAGTAAATATAAGTCATCAAATATAATCTAGAATATAGTTAATTCTTTCTTTATATTTTCTGATGTTGTTATGAATGGATTCTCATTTATTATACAGTCTAAAGAGTTACAATTTGAAGAGACATGTACAATCATCACCACTATCTAATTCTAGAACATTTTAATCACTTCCAAATAAAGTCTGGGACTGACTGGAATTTACCCACTTCTATTTATTCATTCTCTACTCCAGAGCTAGGTAAAAATTAATAGAATATATTTGTATATGACTTATCTAAATAGGATTTGCCTACAGTTTATTTCATATAAAAGGATTCTTAATATAGGTAGTATTTTAGAGCTGACTTTTTTCATTTGGCATACAAGCTTTAAGGTTCTTTCTTTTTTGTTGTTTTTGTTACATATATCTTGGTTTGCTACATGTTATTGCTGAATAATTCCCCATTTCTGGATATAGCACATTTTTCTTTATGTATTCATCAGTTGATAGATATTTGGATTACTTGATGGACACTTTTCTTTTTTGTTAGGTTATAAACCCAGGAATGAAATTTAATGACCATATGGTAATTATAGATTTAATACTCTGATGACTAGTCAAACTGTTTTTTCAAAGTTGCTAGCAACAGCTTACATGTCCACAGAGAAGTATGAGCATCCTAATATTTCCACATGCTCACCAACATTTCTTAATATCTTTTTCATTATAGTGATCCCAGTGTATGTGAAGTGGTGTCTTGTTTTAATTTACATCCCCTAGAGAGTATGATGCCCAAATTGTCCTTGGTTTATAAGTTATTTGTATAATCTCTGGAAAAAATGTTTAATCAAATCCTGTGCCTATTTTTCATTGAGATCTTTGTCATTTTATTATTGAGTTCTGAGCTTTTAAGTACACTTAATACTAGTCTATAATAAGGTACATGACTTCCAATATTTCTTGATTTTTTTTTGGTTTGTTTTTATCTGTAATCTTTGACATATATTTTTGATTTTCATGGAGTCAGGTTATCCACATATTCCCTTTTGTCACTTCTGCTTTTAGTGTCATATCTAAGAAAGCATTGATTAACTCCAGGTCATAAACTCCTATGATTTTATAATCCTATGATTTGTACTATATTGGATGTTACATTTAGAATTGTCACTTTTTATGTCAATTTTTAAGTGTAATGTGAGGAAAAGTTTAACTTCTTTCTTTTTCATATCACTATCTACATTTGTGGAAAAGATTCTCTTTTCCACAAATGTGGATTGTTGAAACAGTTGAAACTGTTTCAACAAGGGTGTCAAACAAGTCAAAGGGAAAAGAGAATCTTTTCCACAAATGTGGATAGTGATATGAAAAAGAAAGAAGTTAAACTTTTCCTCACATTACACTTAAAAATTGACATAAAAAGTGACAATTCTAAATGTAACATCCAATATAGTACAAATCCAATATAGTACAAACTGTAACATCCAATATAGTACAAATCCAATATAGTACAAACTGTTAATATAAAGATATTTTCCCAGGCTTTCAATTCTGTTCTATTTTCCTGTGTCTATTCTTATGCCAGAATCATACTTTCTTGATTACTCTAGACTTACAATCATATTTGAAATGGTAAAGTGTGAATTCTTCAATTTTTTTCTTTTTTGTTTAAATAGATTTTGCTATTTGGGTCTTTTTTCCATTTTCATGTCAGTTTTAGGATTAACTTGTGAACTTTGGGCTTTTGATTAAATCTTCATTATGTATGGATATTAAATTGAAGAGCATCACAATTTTAAGTAATTTGTCATCTTATTTGTGAACATTTGATATCTTTTCCTTATTTCTAACTTCAGTACCTATTTTAATTTTTGTAGTTTTCAGTATACTAGACCTTTAATTCTTTACTAATTATTTAAGTTATGTTTTTGTAAGTAGATGTTTCATAAGTATGATGTTGAGTAAATGTGATGAGTGCAGACTTCATTGTCTTGTTCATGATTTTAGGGTTAAAGCAGCCAATCTTTCACTATTAAATATGCTCTTATCTGTGTAGATTTATTTTTTGAATATGACTTTTGTCAGGTTA
This sequence comes from Uropsilus gracilis, assembly GCA_004024945.1. Classification (NCBI taxonomy): domain Eukaryota; kingdom Metazoa; phylum Chordata; class Mammalia; order Eulipotyphla; family Talpidae; genus Uropsilus; species Uropsilus gracilis. The sequence goes on along the minus strand of PVHY01010360.1, from coordinate 14,366 downwards.
AGGATGTATCCTTCTATTCTTGCTATTTAATTTTATAATAAAAGGCTGTTGGACTTTGTCAAATATTCTTTCATACATATTGGGAGAAATGCATAGTTTTACTCCTTAATTTATTAATATGTTGTTATGCTATTATGTTTTATACATGAAATTAAACTCAGTCATGTTTTATATTCTCTTTGTATGTTGCTGGATTCAGTTTGGCAACAATTGTTGCACACTTTTGCATTTATATTTATGAGGCAATTTGTCTTAATTTTTGTGATATTTTCTTCTATTGTGGTATCATTGTAATATTAATTTCCAATAATCACTTAATGTGTCCTCATTTTCTAATTTTGGAAGTTTGTAAATAATTGGTGTTGAACATGGCATTTTTTTTTCTTTAAAATTTTGTTAAAATTCATCTTTAAAGTCATCTGGGCCTAGGCTTTTCCTTTCTGGGCAGTTTATTAGCTCAATAAAGTATGTGTTTAAAAGACCTATTCAAAAACAACTGAGTGGGAGAAAATATTTGCCCTCCACAAAAGTGATAAGGGTTTGATAACAAAGGTCCACACAGAATTCACATACTTAGCAGAAACAAAGCAAGAAGCTCAGTCCAAAAAAATGGGGAGAATAGCTATAAAGATACTCCTCCAAAGAGGAAATACAAATGGCCAACAGGCACATGAAAAAATGCTCAACGTCACTAGCCACCAGAGAACTGCAAATCAAAATCACAATGAGATAACTACCTTATATGAGTAAGAATGGCCTATATTAAAAAAATGGGTAACAAGTGCAGGCATGGATGCAGAGAGAAAGGAACAATCTGACACTGCTGGTGGGAATGCAAACTTATCCAGCCACTATGGATAGCAGTGTGGAGAACCCTCAAACTAATGAAAATGGAGCTACCATATGATCCAGCATTGCTCTTTTGGGAATATACCCAAAGGAGTACTCAATGCTTATACAAAGGGACACCTGTACTCAGATGCTTATTGTAGCACTATTTACAATTGCAAGGGCATGTAAACAACCCAAATGTCTCAAAATTAATGAATAGATGAAAAATATGTGGTATATATACACAATGAAATACTACTCATCAATTAAAAATGACAAATTTGATGAACTTGAGTAACATGAATGTACCTGGATGAAATCATATTAGCAGAAACAAGTCAGAAAGAAAAAAAAACAGAAATCAAATGGTTTCACTATATATGGGACATAGGAAAAAACAAACAAAAGGCCAGGGGGAAAAGTCAAAGCAAGTTAACAACCAAAGTAAAGTACGCAACTTGATGGGGAAGCCTAGGGATGATCAGGGAGGGGAGGTGATCGGTGAACCCTGAGAAATACAAAGATGTGAAATATATATATATATATTATTTTAAAAACTTTAAATAAAGAATAGAGCAGACCTGTGTACATATACAATATGGTAAGCACTAACCACAGGTGACTGAAAAGAAAAAAGATCTATTCAATATTCTATTGCATCTTTTGTCATTATCAATAGTTTTCTTGCTAGGTATTTACCATTCCATTTGATTTATCTATTTTTTTTGACATATACATGTTCATAATATCCCTTTATGTGTTGTTTTAAAATTGGTAAGGTTAATAGTGATTGCTTTTCATTCATTCCTTACTTCTGCAATGTGAATATTCTTTTATTTAACTGTTCAGTGTCTGCCAATTTGTGGCCTTTGCCAAAGAATGATATTTTGTTTAATTGATTTTTTCCATATTTTTTCCATTTTTTAAATATGAGGAAACTTGATTTATTATTTCTTCATATGAAATAAGTGTGCAAGCCAATTGAAGATAAAGAAGTTTAATTTTAAAGGATAATAAAGATTGCAGAAAACCCACTAGTTTCTAAAAATATTTTATTTTTTCTTTAATTACATTTTCCTTAATTTTAATTAAAGGAAATTTAGTTTTCCTTTTTCTTTAACTTTCTTTTATAATTAAAACTTGGTTATAGCACTCTATATGATTTAAAGGCATAGGATCACCTTTTTCAGGTGCATGTTACCAAACTATACCCACAACCAAGACACTAACAGTCCTCCACCATATCCATTGTACACACTCCCCACTCTACTTCTCTACTCCTCTCTGATAGGCTCAAATCTACTGTAAAACTTCTGTGTTTTTTATTATTGGTCTGATTTTTAAATTTGGAATACTTATCACTAACTGAAATACCACCATCAGTTATAACCTCCATAGTGCAACCAGCAGCTCCCTTTTATTCCACCACAATGAACTATTGTGTTTTCTTCTTTCTTTGCTCTTTCCTTTTTCTACCTTTGTTCTTCAGATCTGTAGTAAGCTATCAAGGACTTTTTTTTTTCAGCTGGGTTTTATCTAACTATTACATAGATATAGCTGGGCACGGTGGCTCGTACCTGTAAGCTTCAGCCTATGAAGCGGCAGAGTCTAGGGATTGTGGTTTGAGTCCTGCTCGGGGCAACATAGTGAGACCTAGTCCCAAAAAATAGCTGGATGTGGTGGCATGTGCCTGTAATCCCAGCTACCTGGGAAGCTGAGACTGGGGATAACTTGAGTCTGTGGTACCCGGGCAACGTGAGCCTGTGGTTCCACAGGCAAAAATAGTGAGACCTAGTCTCAAAAGAAAATAAATAAATAAATAAAATAACTATTATATAGATATAATTACATAATAAATACATATCTATATAATAGTCACACCTTCTATTATATGTCTTTCTCCTTCTGACTACTTCACTTCTCATCCTTTCAAAATCTATTCATGCTGCTGCAAATGGCATCACTTTATCTTTTTGATCACTGAGTAGTATTCCACTGTGCTTATTTACCACATATTCTTGATTCACCCACCTGTTCTAGAGCACTTAGTAGTTTTAATATTTTAACTATAGTAAGTAGTGCTGCAATAAAAATGGGAATGCAAATTTCCTTTTGAATTAGAGTTTTAGAAAATTTTGGACATATGCCTATAAGTCGAATTACAAGGTTGAATGGCACAGCCATGATTAAAGTTTGAGATACCTCCATATTTTCCATACTTTCCATATGTGCTGGGCCATTTTGTATTAACACAGGGAGTGTAGGAGTATTCTCTTTTCTCCATATTCCTGACAGCACTTATTGGTTCTTCTCTTTATGATATAGGCCATTCACACAGGACAAAGATTGATCTCATTGTGGTCTTGATTTGCATTTCTCTAGTAAAAGTGATTGTGGACATTTTTCATGTGTCACTTGATTTTCATTTGAATACCTTCTTTAGAGAGGTGTTTTCTTTTTTTGCCTATTTTTTGATTAGTTTATTCGTTTTTTTGGTAAAGTTGTATGTTTTTTTTATATATATCAAGAACGTCAGCCCTTCATTAAAAGTATGGTATGCAAATATCTTCTTTAAGATATTGGTGAATACGTAGAAGACAAAAATAAATTATAAAATATCTTCTGAAGGTCTTCTTTGCTTTGTGTGTCTTTTGTCATTACACTACAAGATTGTTTTAATTATTGTGACTTTATAAAATAGTTTGTGGTCAGGACATATGATATTTGCCAGAATGTTTTTGATATTCACAGTCTTGGGGATTCCATATGAATTTCAGTATTAGAAATATGCTATTTTTTATTAATCACCTTGTTTACATATATATATATATATATATATATTACATCATTGCATTTCCTAGGTTCTTTCTCCACCTTTCACCAATGAAACTTCATCCTGGTATTCTTGTGCTCCTCGCTTCCCTGATTTATCACTCTCTCTCCTTAGCTGTTTGCCTCAGTTCTTCTGTTAGTTTATTTTGACTTTCTTGGCCTTTTGTTTGTTATTCTTATATCCCATCATTAGGTGAGATCATAGGATATCTGCCTTTTTTCTTTCTAACTTATTTCTGCTAATATGATTCCCTCTAAGCCCATCTATATTATCACAAATGCATCATATTTGTTGACTTTGATTGCAGAATAATATTTCATTGTGTAAATATAGCACACCTTTCCAACCATTTATCACTTTTGGGACAATTAGTTTGTTTCCATTTCCAGACTATTGTAAATAGTATTGTGATAAGCATCCGAATACAGTTGTCTTTTTGAATGAGTGTTTTGGTATCCTTTGGGTAGATTCCCAGAAGTGGAATTGCTGGATTGAATGGTAATACTATTTTCAGTGGTTTGAGTGTCCTCAACACAGGTTTCCATACTGACTGGACAAGCTTGCCTCCCACTAGCCAGAAAGCAAAAGAGAAATACTGGAAGTTCTCTCTTATATAAGGTATATAGGAAAAATAAATTAAGAGACAAGAAAAATTTAAAACTGTCAGCAGAACTGAAATAGAGAACAAGAGAGGGAGAGCGAGGAAAACTGGGATGGGATGGACACAAAAGATTAAGATGATAGGTCATGGGTAAAAAAGGTGGTGGGAGAAGCTGGGGTATGCAATCATGTAAAAATCAAATAAAGAAAAGGGGGTAAATATATCAAATAAGAAAAAAAATTCCTAAAAAATAACACCTTTCAAAAGGAAAAAGAATAAAATGTTTTTAGTTGCATTATATTTTACTAAGACGTTGATTCACAATATTATGTAATATTTTGTGAAATAGGTTCACTCCTCAGATATATATTACCACATCACAGCCAACAAAAATCTCACACAAGTGACTACTTGCTTCTACCTCAATTATTCCCCAACCTCCATCTTCCCCTCAGGGAGACTTAATTCTTCATTCAGGTTTCCAGGGTTTGTTTTTGAATACTTAGGTTATTTCCATAGCTGGTTTATTGTAAATAGTGTTGTGATAAACACAGGAACCCATATATCCTTTTGCTTTAGTGTTTTTGCATTATTGTTTTATATATTTAGGAGAAGAATTGCTGGATCCTATGGCATATCTAATTTGCAATATTTTGAGAAACCCACATATTGCTTACATAGGGGCTGGATCAGTATATATTCCCACAAAGAGTGTATGAGGGTTTGATTTTCTATACACCCTCACTGACACTTGTTTCTGGTCTTTTGGATATGGATCATTCACATAGAGGTAAGCTGATATCTCATTATTGTTTTGATTTCATTTCACTGATAAGTAGTATTGAACTTTTTAATGTGCATTTTGAACATGTTTTTGTTTTTGGAAAAGTGTGAATTTATTTCTTTCCATCTCTTGAGTCAGTTATTTGTTTTCTTTTTGTTGATATATAAGAGCTCTTCATAGACCTTGGGTATTAGTGGCTTTTTAGATATGTATTGTATAAATATTCTCTCCCATTTGTTAGAATGTCTTTTTGTTTTAATAACATTAACTTTTGTGTGACACTTTTTAATTTGATGTGGTTCCAACTGTATATTTCAACTTTTCATACTAAGATCCCCAAATATATCCATGAAATCAACATCTTGGAGTATTTTGTTAATGTCTTCTTTAAAGGATTTTTACTTATAAATCAAAGTGTTCTATCTTGAGTGAATGTTTCTTGTTTAAAAGAGTGGGTTGTTATGGACACATTTTGTTTGCCCATTAAGAGACATGTTCTATTTTCATCTGTTCACTGAAAGACTCATTCAAGTAGAGTTTGTAGTTTTGTTTGGCTAATGGGTTTCTGTGAGTATATCAGAGAGTAAAGGAGTAGTGATTTTATGGTATTGATTGCCTATTACCTCCTTTAAGATACGGATTATGTCATGAATGCAATTTTAGATTCCCTCTTATTTTTTTCTATCCTAAACAGGGTTAAGTTCAGCAACCTAGTATCATAGCCCCATATCATAGTCTGAGGAGCTAGACCAGCTTGGCACCTGGGATCTGCACCTGACCTGATCAGCAGGCGCCCGCAGCTGCTGGCAAACCTAGGTCAGCAGCTGCACCCACTCAGCAAACATACAGCACCCACTGGGCCCCTCTGTGTTGAGTTAGCGGGTAAGGGGGATGCAGGGGCTGGCCAGGACCCCCAGACCTGACCGGTGCGCGGGCAAGACTGGATCCATCCTTGATCCAGGAATGGCGAGGGGGAGGGGATGACACCCTTGCTGCTTCACCCTCACTCCACTTAGCTCACAGGAGAACCAATAGCATAAACATGCACACAGCAACATAGAACGGATGAGGGGCCAGAAAAGAGCCTGAACATACACGTGAGTGGGACACAGAACAAACAACATTCAGAAAGATAGTAGATGCTGGAATGCAGAAACAACTGTGGTAAAGACCTATCAGACCTTCATCTATGGCTTCACCGGAAGCTGATGAATCAAAACCCCATGTGGAACTTGCCACCCAAGGAAACATTGCTCCCTCCCCAAGCTTGGGAGAGAAAGCCTGCAGAGTCAGGGCATTGGCTCCACACCAAATCTGCAAACGAACGGAGAAGAGATGACTTGCAAGGTCCATCAGTGGATGCCTGCCCTCATCGAGAAACCTCCTCACTGACAATGGCTGGGGGAAAGGATCCCCAAAGCCAGAGAAATAAGGTGCAGAGATAGTGGAATGGCAAGGAGATTGTACTGGAGCCAGCAACTAGAAGACGCTGATAGACCCCAAATGAACATCGACTGGCTGCCCAGTACAAAGCTAAGGACTACAAACCATCAAGCACAATGTGCATGGCCCTGGAACATAGTCCCTCATCCAACAAAAAGACACAGCCACAGAAAAAGAGACCAAAGGACCAATGACCCCAACATAAATCAAAAAAGAACAAAGAGAGTGGAGACTGAGTGAACACAAGGGAGTGGGAGGGTGGAGAAGGAAAGGTATTCCAGTAACCATTTACTATATTTACTTATGTGAGAATTTAAAAGAATTTAGAAAAAAAAATTTTTAATTAAAATAAAATAAATTTTAAAAATGAACCTGTTTTACTTCCTGCTTTGAGTTATTCAAGACTAAAGATATAAGACATATGAGTCACAGATTATTCTATATCAGTAACATGTGTCTATAACTTCTAAGTATACCTTGATTTCCAGATAATAGATGGAATTGAAACATTCTTTTGTCTTAGTACTTTTTCATTTCTAACTGAAAAGTAAAAGTATAGTGAAAGGTCTAAGCTTCTGTCACACACCAGGTTGGGTTGTTACACTAAAGGTAATGTTTCACAGTCTTTTATCAATGTTCCTGTTATGCCTCAGCAGTAATTGCCAAGTTTTCAGAATTCTTCTCACAACTAAATATTCCAGTGCATCTTCCATAATAAACTTGCCTTCACAGTGTTCTTGGTAGACTCTGATATACTTCTTTCGCCCCTTCTTCCTTTCAACTGCATATATAAATGCAAGAATTCTCTCTAAAATAGGAAGTTAATATCATATAGTATCCAGGGTCAGCACAAAAATTTGCTTGATAAAGATGAAACCAAAGGGCCCCAACAATGTCTACCATCCTATATAAAACCAGCTCAGAAGGTATTGTGTGGGAAAATGGGTTGGTGTATGCAATTGCTGGCTTCCCCTTCTCCTGCAGCATGGTCACAGCTTCTTACAACCTCTCTGCAGTGTCTGATCACTGGGACACAGTTCAGACAGCCCCGTGCTCAAAAATATCTTGGGGCTTGTGCTTGCTGCTCCCTTTTCATCTCGGGCATGGGGTGCTGTGCTTGTCACATCCCTTCAGTACACAAAGTAATTTGAAAGGAAACTTGCACTTCTATATTTATTGCAGTATGATTTACAATAGCCAGGATATGGAAACAACCCTAATATCCCCAAACAGACAAATGAATCTAAAATTTATGGATATTTTCACAATGTAATAACACTCAGTGAACAACAAAGGACAGACTCATATCATTTGTGGCAACATGGCTGGAACTGAGGGAATTATGCTAGCCAAAATTAGTCAGAAATAAATAAATACTGGCTGCTCTCACTTATATGTGTATGATATAGAAAGCAAACTAAAGGACAAGAAAATGTTAAAATTTGCAAGCTGATCACAGAACTGCTATACATATCAAGGGGGTGGGAGCATAAAGGGAGGGTAAAATCAGGAGAGGAATGAGCCTAAGCTATCATGGTTTATGAGTTACATGAATATGGGGAAAATATGAGTTATTCAATAGTATAAGAAAAATGTATAAATCAGCTAATTAAAAAACAAAAAGATGTGACTGAAACTTGTCTTTGAGTGTTTCACTCATTGTTGACTTTGTCATCTTTGCAAAGGCCAACCTATATGGAAGAGGTACATAATATATTTAGTTCTACTTTTAGAAATAGAAAATTCACTATAATTAGGTGATTATCAATATGGCAGTGACTGGTTTGGGGGAAGAGTATATCTGAGTCACATCAGAAGACACATGGACCAAATTTGGAATATGTGGGCCCATTCTACTTCCACTGTTAACAGACAAACTACTTTGATTTAATGGGAAGAAATTATTATATTATCAGACTACTTGAATTTCAGATTCTGACAAATAGTTGTGTGAATTTGCAAAACACTACCTACTTTAGTCTCTGATTCTCCCTCTATAAAATTATGATAATACCTGCTTTATAACTTTATCGCTGGTTCTGAATAAAATGGTTGTCTATAAAAACTTTTACCTGTTCATCCTTCAATAAGGGAACTGGACGTCCAATTCTGTGTGGTTAACAATATCCATAGGCTCTCTCCTTGTTGGGTGCAGTCCCTCTGGCAACCATCCTGCAGTATCTGATCCCTGGTATCTGATTCAGAGGGCCTAGCACAGGTATATATGTTGTGTCTTGCACTTGCTAGCTCCCCCTTCACCTGGGCTGTGAGAGGAAGGTTCCTTCAACATCCATGCAGTTATTACTGGGACACACATATCAGAGGGTTTGGTACACTCCTTTTAATAATTCTTGAGCAGAGACCAGTGTTTCATATTTTTTAAGATTCTTTTTTGACTGGAAAACCTTTTATTTCTCTTTTATCTATTAAGGAGATCTTTTTCTATCTTGTGTTTTTAATATGTAACTTCATTCTATTCTTGCCCATCGTGTTACTTCAAAAGTTTTCATTAGCCTACTTTGTGTTCTTTTGTAAGTTATCTTTTTCTTCCCCTTATCAACTTCATTAATCTTTGTCTTGAACTCTTGAAAGATTCATTACTATATGTCTTGCTGTAGCTTTTATTTTATTTACATAGATTTGTGTTGTTATATTTCCTCTATTTTTATGTTTATCTCTTTTTCCAAGTTCAGGAAATTTTATTATATAGTTTATTTAAATTTTTTTCAATATAAGTGACTTTTCTGTTCTCTGTTATGGTTAATTTTTTTTCCCTATTGACCTTTTCCTCATTGTTGAAGAATCATTTTCCATCAGAGATGTCACAAGTATTGAACTTTCCCCTTGTTACAGAAATTAGAGATTTTAACTATTAATAAATTTTCTTACTCCAGATTGGGAATTTATTTCATTGACCTACTCCATGCTCTTTTAGCTTATCTCTTTAAAGCATATCTGGAGTTTATATGAGCTAGTGAGTGATGTTTTATCTTCTGAGCATAAACTGTTATCACCATTATATTTCTGTTAGATATATTCAATATAAGTAACATTAGGGATACTACTAGAGCCTCTATAATATACTCTGGGCTATCATGTCTAAATCAAGAAAAAACCATTTCTGACTATCTCATATTGTTACACCTCCTCAGGTTAAAGATGAGGAGACCAAGTTCTAGAGTTATTAATAAGAACTGATTTTAATTCACACTGTGAGGCAGTGACAGATCTGAGATTAAGGCCTCTATTTCCTGAAAATGCTAATCCTATTTTTCTACACGTGCCTCTTTGATATTGTTTGTTTTCTATATGTCTCAAAAAATAAGTTATAGAATGATGTGGTTGAAAAGCTATAGGAGTACTTCCAATTATACCATACTCATCTTCTCTCTGAATTGAGAGATATTTATGGCAAGTGTTATATGTGTCATATATGATTTACTTCTGTGTTCCTAGTAGGAGTCAAACACCCAAAAAAACAGACAACAAAAAGTGCTGGCATGTATGTGGTGAGAAAGGAAGACTTTTACACTGCTGGTTGGAATGTAAAACATTTCCAGCTATTATGGAAAGCAGTGTGGAGAACCCTCAAATTAATGAAAATGGAATTATCATTTGACCCGGCAATCACTCTTCTGGGAATCTACCCAAAGGAGATCTCAGTGTGGGTAAAAAGGGAGACCTGTGATCAGATGTTTATTGCAGCACTATTTATAATTGCAAAGACATGGAAACTACCCAAATGCCCCAAGACAGATGACTGAATGAAAAAGATGTGGTATTTATGCACAATGGAATATTATGCATCAATTAAAAATAACAAATTTAATGATTTTTTTATAACATGGATGTACCTAGAAGAAATCATATTGGTAGAAACAAGTCAGAAGGAAAAAGACAGAAACCAAATGGTTTCACCAATATATGGACATCCAAACGAATGTACACAACTGGGGGAGGAGACCAACTGGAGTGGCCAGGGAGGGGAGGTGGTGGGTGACCCCCAGGGATCACAATGATGTGAAATATATATATATATAAATTATTTAGATAAAAAATTAATTGAACAAAGACAAAGAATAAAAAAATTGTTGAATAATTCCTATTCAAGTAACCTTACTACATAAATACATTTTCCAAAAAAAAGTTGTTTTCATTATCCATTTTGGAAGTCTTTAACAGAAGTACCAAAACCATGGTCTTTCTAAGTTCAGAGTTTTCTTAAAGGCTCTTTACTTAAATTGTTTATTAATCCTGGAAAGAGTTTAAGTAGTAAAAGTGCATGCTAATGGAGTACCTTGTCTTGGGTTAGATGCCTCAAGCTTTCAAAAGGCCTGTGACTGGAATTATACTGCTGTTCTCCAGAGTAGTCTGGTCCAAGAACATTAATTTTTGAAGATTAACATTTGGCAAGTGTACATATTTCCTTTAAAATGGATAAAGAATAAAGGTCACATTCTGGAAATCTGAAATATGATTCTGGAATCAGGAAATATGATATAATTAAAAATTCTAGAAGACATAATTAAGTGGCTTATTCAAACTTACGAAAGAAAGAAAAGAGTACCTAAGAGGTGCTCTAAGAGGTCCTTAAGATTAACTCATCCAAACAATTTTAATTTTATGTTGTGATATAGTTTCCAGAATCATAAATCAAGTAAGTTATATTTCTTTTAGGAACTTAATTTTAGTTTATATTGTAATGCTTTTGTGGTAATATTGCTTTACAATACTGTATGATTCATAGTTATAGATTCAAATCTCTTTATATATGCTAGCACACCACTGAGAAATTACTATTTTAGATTAAATTACTTATATATAAATTTCACATCTTTGTAATCCCTGGGGCTCACCCACCACCTTCCCTACTGACAGTTTCCACCCTCTCCCACCCCCTCCAGTTGTGTACTTCACTATTGTTAGCTTGCTTTGACATTTCCTCAGAGCTTTTTGTTTATTTTTCCTATGTCCCATATATTAGTGAAACCATTTTGTTTCTGTCTTTTTCTTTGTGACTTGTTTCTGCTAATATGATTTCTTCTAAGTACATCCATGTTATCATAAAATAATCAAATTTGTCATTTTAGTTGATGAGTAATATTCCATTGCATATATATATGCATATATATATAGATATATATGCACAGATATAACACATCTTTCTCATCCAGTCATCTGTTTGGGGACATTTGGGTTGTTTCCATGTCTTTGCAATTATAAATAGTATTGCAGTAAACATCCCAGCATGAGGAATTACTTTTTAACAAAATTTTATTGAAATATAAGTATAAATAAAACTGCACATTTTTAATGTGTACAATATTATGAATCTCTACAGATGCAAACATGTGATAAAATGTGATTACCATGATCAAGTAATAGACAAATCCAACACTATTCATGTTTGCCAGATATTCCTGCCCTTTTGTTTGTCTGATGATAAAAACAATTAATGTAATATCTTTTGTATTAACAAATTTGCAATGCACAAAAACATGTTTTAGGTAAAATACATACCTTAGGTAGGTAATGTGCTGTACAACAGTGAACTAAAATTATTAATTTTGTTTAACTGAAATTTCATATACATTTTCCATTTCCCTATCAACTGACAACCTTAACTTCATTCGAAATTTCTATGAATTTGACTATATCAGGTACCTCAGGTATCCTAGATAAAGGCAGTTTTTCAATATTTTTCTTCTGTAACAGATTTGTTATAATTAGCATGTATTCCAAGCTCATAAATGTTGTTTCAGAATTGTTGTTTTTGAATACACAACAAATCTATATATGTGTATATGAAATTTAATCTATCCACTCAACTTTTAATGAATAGATGCATAATTTTCACATCTTGACTATAGATTACTGATTTTACAATGAATATGGAAGTGCAAAGTTTACTTTGTATTCTGACTTTAATTATTTTTTATGAATAGAAGTGAGTATTATTAAGTATTATTAATGACACTTAATAGAAGTGTCATTATTAAGTCATATGACAGTCTTTCAATTTTTGACACATCTCTATTATTTTTCATGTGATATATCCCTATACCATCTGTGATACATTGCCATCCCCAAGGGCAATGTACAGGATTCTAATTTCTGTAGAAAGTTGTCAATAATTTTATCACTATGTAATTTTTTGACAGATTTAGACTTAATGTATATTATATCTGATATAAGTATATACTAGATGTACTTTTTCTTCTATTTTTTAATTGTTCAAATTGATTGTACATATTATATATCACATTACATATTACATATATATTACATATATTATATAATATCTATTACATATATAATATATAATATATATAATATAATATATATTACACGCACATATATAAACATCATTGTCTACTCCTAGGTTCTCCCACCATCTTATCAACCATAAACCATCATCTTAATCTCTTGTGTCTATCCCTCCCCATGATGATAAGTGATGCTGAGCATTTTTTTTTTTGTATGTCTAATGGTCATTTGTATTTCCTTGTTGGAGAACTTTCTTTTAAGCTCTTCTCTCAATTTTTTCAACTGGGCTTTTCACTTTGCTTTTTTTATTTGGGTGTGTATTTTGTGGATCTCTGATATCAGACTCCATCAGTTTAGTGAAGTTCATAAATTTTTCCCATTTGGTTGGGTATCTTTTTGTTTTTATTATTGTCTCTTTTGCTTTGCAGAAGCTTTTTAGTTCCATATAATCTCAAGAGTTTATATTTTGCTTCATTTTCTTTCCCTGTATAGATGTATCCTGGAAGATCTTTCTGTGGCATAGCTTATGGGGTGTTTTGCCTGTTTTCATCTATATATTTTCTGGTTTAAGTTATTATGTCCAAATCTTTTATCCATTCTGAGTTGATCTTGTGCATGGTGAGAGTGAGTAATCCAGAGTCTTTCTTTTGCATGTAGCAGTCCAGTTTTCCCACCACCATTTATTGAAGAGAATATCAGCATTCCATTGTATGGTTCTTGCCCCTTTGTCATAGATTAGTTGATCATAAATTTGTGGCTTTATTTCTGGACTTTCAATTCTGTTCCATTGGTCTGCGTGTTTTTTTTTTTTTATTCCAGTACCATGCTGTCTTAATTATCATGGCTTTGTAGTATAATTTAAAGTCTGGAAGTGCAATCCTTCCATTCTCTTTCCTTTTGGTCAGGAGAGCTTTGCCTTTTGATGTATTATTATTATAATTATTATTAGTATTATTATTATTCCATATGATTTTCAACAGTATTTGTTCTATTTATTTAAAGAATGTCATTGAGATATTTATTGGCATTGCATTACATCTGTAGATTGCTTTTGGGTGGATAATCATTTTGATAATGTCAATTTTTACAATCCATGAGCAGGGGATAGCTTCCATTTTTTTGTGTCTTCTATTTCTTCTTTTAACAATCTTCTATTGTTCTCTATGTATAGGTCTTTTACTTTAAATTTATTCCCAAGTATTTAATTTTCATTGTAACAGGAGCAGCTTTCTTAATTTTTCCTTCTTTGTGTTGATTTATTGCATATAAGAAGGCAATTGATTTTTTGTGTGGATCTGCCGCGGTCTGGCCGGGCAAGAAAGACCTCTGGGTATGGGCTTTAGGCAGACAGGAAAAACTCAGGCAGGCGAATGATCACTGACACGAATTGAGCGAGGAATCTGCTGCATTTATTGCTGGTTTGCAAGCCACCTTTTATATTGTTTAAACGAGCTATTTCAACATTCTATCAGGAGGGGCGCCTTGTGAGGAGTGGGTGCATTATCTCATTGAGAGGCATAAATGACCGCGTGAGTGCAATGATCATTAAGCGCGTGAGTACCATATCACGAAAGACAGAAATCAATATCTTAACAGAAAATAGATTA